>PVHY01006612.1:35443-73336 GCA_004024945.1 Uropsilus gracilis | reverse complement strand
GAAAGAAAGAAAGAAAGAAAGAAAGAAAGAAAGAAAGAAAGAAAGAAAGAAAGAAAGAAAGAAAGAAAGAAAGAAAGAAAGAAAGAAAGAAAGAAAGAAAGAAAGAGAAAGGAAGAAAGAAAGAAAGAAAAAGTAATGCACACTTTCAGTATGAACAGGAGGCTGGGCTCAGTTTGGGAATTTCCCCAGCCTGGCTGGCGAGAAGGAGCGGTCGTGGAGCTCACAGTTTCGTTTGTCTTTTGAGGTCCGGTGGAACCCGGCCCGGCCGGGGTCTACCCGGGGCCGTCCGTGTTATTGGTGCGCGGGCGCTGCGCAGGTCTGAGTCCCCCATGATCCGCCGCCCTGCCCAGAGCGCAGCGGCTTCGACCACCCTACCAGGTGTGTGTTAGGCAAGGCCTGGATCGGCCTGGGAGTTGCCTGAGTCTGCCTGCGCGTAGGCACCACCACATACTCAAGACCTGCGGAAAAAGCAGGGTGCAGGGTGCGGTGGGGATGGGAGAGAGTAGGTTCTCACCACAGACCCCCTCTTGGTTTGCCTCCACTCTAGCTAGCCTTGACCGGGAAGAAAGACTTCCAGATGATTTTCTAGCACACAATCAGAAGAGGGGAGGAAAGAGAAGTCCCTAAAACACATATCACCTGAGCAGGATTCAAAAAGAGCAAGACAGACCTGGCCCTGCGGCGCGGGCCTGTAAGCGACAGCTTATGGAGTCTCTGAGGGGTCTGGGGATCGCAGTTTGAGTTCCGCCAGGGGCAACATAGCAAGACCTAATCCCAAAAAATAGCTGGGCGTGGTGCGCACCTGTCATCCTAGCTACCTGGGAAGCTGAGGCTGGAGATTGCTTGAGTCTGTGGTACCCTGGGCAACGTGAACCTGCAGTTCCATGGGCAAAAATAGCGAGATCTAGTCTCAAAGAAATAGAAAAGAAAGAAAAAGAAAAGATTTAGTATAAGACCTGCAACAATAAAATACATTGAAGAAAATATTGATGATATGTTCCATGATATCAACTATAATGATAAAAGTATTTTTGGTGACTTGACCTCCTTGGCAAGATAACTGAAAGCAAAAATAAATGATTGGTATCAGTTTAAGTTAAAAAGTTTCTATGCAGTGAAAGAAATACAAGGTGAAGACAGGTATGGTGGTGCATGCCTGTAAGTACCAGCCTAGGAAGCCACTGCAGGGGCCAGGGATCGCGGTTCAAGTCCTGCCAGGGGCACGTAGTGAGACCTAGTCCCAAAAAAAATAGCTGGGCGTGGTGGCGCGCGCCTGTAATCCCAGCTACCTGGGAAGTTGAGGCTGGTGATTGCTTGAGTTCGTGGTACCATAGGCAACATGAACCTGCAGTTCCACGGGCAAAAATAGCGAGATCTGGTCTCAAAAAAAAAAAAAAAAAGAGCAAGGCGAGAACCACCGAGCCCCAAACTGTGAGAACACAGGCATAAAAGAACTATGCATACAACTTCTCTGCGGAGCTGTGATCAAAACCTGGAGCAGGAACACGGTCAATACGGTCAATACTGCACACACCCTTTGCATAGAGGAAGGAAGGCTGCAGAATGGCAAGGTCCCACTAGCAAAGCACCAAAGGAGGAAACCAGGAGACCTACCATCAGCTGATGACTGTCCCCATCGAGGAGCTGCTCTACCAAAAATAAGGCTGGGAGTCAGGCCCCCAGAGCTAAAGTCCCGAAAATAACGTGAAGGAACAACAAAACAAAGCAGAACACAACGGAAATAGCAGCCACCAAGAACCAAGAAGCACTGATACAAGTCAAAGGTGCTCAGATTGGCCTATGAAGGCAAAAACAGTGCTGGAAAGACAACAGACTCTACCAAGTCCCAAGAAATCACTCTTCTCACCCAGGATGAGGACATAGATCTAGTTAAAAAAAAAAAAAAGACTAAATGCGTAAACACGGACAAGCAACTATAAGAGGCAGAGCAACCAGTCTGGTGGGGGGTGGGGGGCAAGGTAGGGTGGGGTATTTCCATGGGGATCAACAATGCATTGGTAAAAAAATCCAAAAATAAAATATTACAATATTTAAAAAAAATATGAACATCTTAACAGCATTAGTCATAATAGCTAAATAGTACAAGAAATTCAAATGTCCATTAAAATTAAATTTAGCTAACTTATTTTAATTTACTTTCATTAATGTGTTTTCATTTTAAAAGAATACTATGTATGCTACAGTCACACAGTGAAATATAATGGAATACTAGTAAGCAATAACATAGAAATGAACTTCCGGTATATGTTACAGAGGTAGACCTACTGTCAGGTGAAGGATCACATCTTGTTTGCTTCAAGTCACTTATGTGAAGACAGAAAAAAGGCAAATAATTACTGAAAACGAAAACAAGATATACTTTTCAGATCTGAGCATATTCTAAAACACTTTTTTCCGGTTGTCTTGAATGTTGTGCAATTCCAAAATTTAATAAAATTATTCAGTGAGTACTTTAAATAGGTGAAATTTAGTGCATAGATTACAAGTAAATCTCAATGTTTTAAATCAATATCTTAAGGAACTTTCTGCCAAGAAGTTGTGAGATATCTTAAGTGTCTTAACCCTAAGAGGGGCTAGACAAATCCTGAAATTCTGAGGCTTTAAAAGCAGTAAAAAGAACATATTCCAAAGGACTTGGAGTCACAGTGAGTGATAAGGCTGACTCTTCATGTAATATGGGACAATACATGAGCCTAATCAGAACTGTGTACTCAAAAATTTATTTGTGCAAAACATAAAGGATATATTAGAAAATATGTAAATCATGTGAAACAAATATTTGTGATTTTTCCTTATATGTGTACATGTGTGCACATATACACATGAACAATCACAACCATTTATTTAGTATTACATTACATTAGATCTGAAGACAAGACAATTGAATCCCCTGCTTCTATGTATTTGTATTAATTCTATGTATTTGTATTATTTCTTAGTCTTATTATAAAATAAAAATGAAAACTTATAAAGAAACTATCAGGTAGTAAGAAATAGACTCCAGGCTGAAGTTTCCTTCTTTTCCTCAACTCTGCTAATGGGTGCTTGTGCCCAGGCATTCCAGGTTTCTTCCTCTGGGAACTTAACCTCACAAAACGAGTTGTTTCCACTTACAATGTCACTTCCTTGCTTCCAGTATTTCGCCTCAAAATGGCAACATGTTCAATTAAGCACCATATATATTTTTAAATGGCTATTAACTTTAGCCATTTTTTTAGTTATTCAATCTCTTTTTTCATAGAAAAGTTCTACTTTAAGTTTTTCCTCTTTTCTCACTACTGCTCTCCTTTTGCAAGCATTCTCTTCACTTTTGGGAGACACTGTCCTCGCTCACTTAAATATAATCTGGGGGGGAAAAAGATATGATCTCTACCCTTTTGTGTTTGATATTCCACTTGTTCTACCTTGGAGTTGAAAGTGTAGAGCCAAAAGGTACCCATGCACTCCAAACTGTTAAGGAGTATATATTCTTAACCATCTCTATAAAAAGGGGGTCCACATTCTTAAAGTGGGTCAGCCATCACTGTACAAAAAGGCAAATAAATAATATTTTTAGTGTGAAAGACCTTTAATTTGTGACATAGAATGAAAAGATATATCTAATAAAACAGAAGGAGAAGGAAAAGATATATCTAATAAAACAAGTTATCTAGGAAAAGATATATCTAATAAAACAAGTTATCTAAGTAATTTAAGTAAACTCTAAAATTACTAATGCCTCTGGGTAAAAGCCCAGGGAAACAGACTTGGACCAAAGTGAGGTAGCTGAAGCCTAAAAGCTTGTCATGAAACTAAGACATAGTCTAAGAAACAATCACAACAGATGAGTTAGTTAGGTCCCAGAGAGATAGGACAGAAGAGACCTAAAATTCAAAATGTATGACACAATCTACCACAAGGTCAAAATAAGAGCTGCCATGTCTCTTTCAAGGAGCGGAAGCAGCTGCATCATGTGCCTCTCACACATTTGTCTCTTCTTGAAGTGTCTATCCTCCTTGTATCTCATCCAAATGTCTCTTCTTCCAACAGCATCAGGATGTAAGTCATAACAGCATACATGTGTTCAGCTATAAGCCAACCATGGCCCTTTAACTCTACCCCTAGTTCCACTGATCCTCTATTTAGGAAGTCAGTTTCAAGGTATGGTGAGATTTAGTCCAGATCCTGAAATTTTTTTTTTCTTGCAGGTGGGAATGGAGTTCATAAAGGCATCATGGATCATGGGGTGGAGTTCATTCAGAATGCCCTTCATTAGTTCAGTATCTGTTCCTTTCTGCTCCTCTAGCAAAGCTACCCAAGATCATTTCATCAAATTCCTCTTTTCATCTGTTTTGGAACATTTGGGTTATTTCCATGTCCTTGCAATTATAAACAGTGCTGCAATGAACATCTGAGCACAGGTGTCCTTTTATACCCACGCTGAGGTCTCCTTCGGGTAGATTCCCAGAAGAGCTATTGCTGGGTCAAATGGTAGTTCCATTTTCATCAGTTTTCATCATTTTCCAGTTTCATCAGCTCCACGCTGCTTTCCATAATGGCTGGAACAGTTTACATTCCCACCAGCAGTGTAAGAGTGTTCTTTTCTCTCCACATCCACGCCAGCTCTAATTGTTGCCTGTTTTTTTGATGTGGTCCATTATTACTGGTGTAAAGTGGTATCTCATTGTGGTTTTGATTTGCATTTCTCTGATTACCAGTGACGTTGGGCAATTTTTCATGTGCCTGTTGGTCATGTGTATTTCTTCTTTGGAGAAGTGTTTTTTTAGTTCTTCTCCCCATTTTTTGATTGGGCTTCTTGTTTTGTTTTTGTTTAGTTGTGTAATTTCCTTATGGATCTGCCTTATTAAATTCTTATCACTCTTGTGGAGAGCAAAAATTTTTTTCCATTTGGTTGGGCTTCTTTTAGTTTTTTTCTGTTGTCTCTTTTGCTGTACAGAAACTTTTTTGTTTGATGTAGCTCCATCTGTTTATGTTTTCCTTCAGTTTTTTGCCATCTGCAGATGTTTCCAAAAAGGAATTTCTGAATTGTACTTCATGGAGGGTTTTGCCCAGGTTTTCCTCCGTGTATGTTGTGGTTTCAGGTCTGATATCTAAGTCCTTTATCCATTTTGAGTTGGTTTTTGTACATGGTGTGAGGATGTTATCTTGGTCCATTTTTTTCCAGGTCTTAGTCCAATTTTCCCAGCAAAATTTATTGAAGAGGCTATCTTTGATCCAATGTAAGTTTTTCCCTCCTTTGTCAAAGATAAGTTGACTATATATGTGTGGTTTTATTTCCGGGTTCTCAATTCTGTTCCATTGATCTGATTGTCTGTTGTACTAGTACCATGCTGTTTTAACTATTATGACTTTGTAGTATAACTTGAAGTCTGGAATAGTTAGGCCTCCATTCTCTCCTTTTTTTTTTTTTTTTGGCCAGGAGGTTTTTTTTTGATATTTGAGGTCTTTTTTAATTCCATACGAATTTCTGTAGATTTTGTTCTATCTCTTTTAAAGAATGTCATTGGAATTTTTATGGGGATTCCATTGAATCTGCAGATTGCTTTCGGTAGGATGGCCATCTTGATGATGATAATTCTTCCGATCCATGAGCAAGGAATATCTTTCCATTTCCTTATGTCTTCTTCTATCTCTTTTAGCAGTTTTTTAAAGTTTCCTTTGTATAGTTCTTTCACATGCTTTATTAGGTTTATTCCCAGGTATTTAATTGTTTTTGTTGCTATGGTAGGTGGGTTGGCTTTTTAATTTCATCTTCTTCTGCTTGACTTTTGGCATATAGGAAGGCTACTGATTTGTGTGTGTGTATTTTGTAACCAGCTACCTTACTGAACTGGTTTATTGTTTCGAAAAGTTTTTCTATGGATTTTTTTGGGCTCTCTACATAAAGAATTATATCATCTGCATATAATGGTAGCTTCAGTTCTCTTTTGCTACTTGTATCCCTTTTATATCTTTCTCTTGGAATCAAGAAATCTAAATTATCCATTATTCTTTCAGTCTTTGGAAGATGTCTCCCTTTTCTACTCCTGTTTCCTGGGCATTTTAGTTCCACTGTTTACTCCTTAAGTCTGTATATCCATTGTCCCCATTGATCTGAATCTCTTTTTTCATAACATTCTCCCTAGATGAGGTTTTCAAACATGTTTATTAACCCCCAATCTAGATCTCCAAATCAGTGATCAACATATTGTCCTCCCAGGTGGACCTTCAACTTTTGTATGTCCCAACATTGTTTTCTTCCCCCACATATGATTTTCCCATATTCTCTACGATGCCTTGGTCTTGCAGCAAATGCTGAACTCCAACTGATATAAAAAATTGTAATGGACAAGACCTCCAAATTTGGAAAATCAGTCTTTGTTCTCCAAGTGCATAAATGTGAGAGAGCCTCAGCCAGAGACCTACCCAGAATTATTTCCTGTCTCAAGTTGAATCAATTAGACTTTGTCAGTGTCTCTCAAATTTTAGACCTCCCATGTTATTTCTACCACCATCTTAACATAACAAGCCTCATTTTGTGATCTACACTGCAACCAGAACGGTCTTCCTTCACAAAACACATCACCTACAATGCTTTGCTATATCTGAAATTATATAGTTTCTACAGTACAACCCCCTCAGAATAAGCATTAAGTTATTTAACATAATAGTTAATACTTTATGAAACTTCTCAGTACTCCAGGCATAACAGACACAGTTCTATGAATACATATTAGACTTTTGCCTTAATACATGTTTTCTTTTTTTTTTCCCTCTACCTCCACTCACCTCTTCTTTTCTCTTTTAATTAGTTTGACAATTTTATGCGATTCTGCTCATGAGTCTTGTTGAGAAACCTTTTCTGTCCTGGAAATTTGATCATTTTCTTTTCTGTCCTCTAAATATACCTACCTTTCTAGATATAATATTTTTAGCTATCTGCCTTTACCACTATGGTAAGAGCTATTGGAAAAGAGGGGGCACTGAATCAGCCCAGGTGTTGGCAGGTAGTAGACAAGCATATAGCAAAGACATAAACCGTTAATTCATATGAAAAAGTTTTCTTAAATACAAATCTTGACTATAGATGGAAGTAGCATTATCATCGGGTTATCTTGCAACATGATTTTCTTTCTGCTTAAAAAAAGGAATCTATATTTTTCCTGACATCAATTCTTTTTTCAGAAAAAGTTGTTCCCCCTTATCATGAGTTAGAAGAGCTGGGTTCCTAAGAAGGGCAGAGAAAAGAACAGGAAAAGTCCCCATTGAACTGTTTGCTTTGCTTGGTGCCACCAATGTTGTAAAAGTAAATAAATATCGGAGGAGTTGAGCATTTGTCTACTGAGGTTTGACCTTTCAGCATATTTTACAGTTTTGCTTATATTCATCCTAATTTGTTTTGTCTGGAGCTAGAACTGGATGGCTCCTGACTCTAGAGGGCTCTTAAGGCAGAGATGGGGTCCCTCTTGTGTGGGTCAGTCTGGGGTTGAGCCCTTTGGCAGGCATCCTGACTGTTTTAGCTGTAGGCCAAGAGGCACAGCTTTCATACTTGAATTTGAGACCAAAACACAAATTTTTCAATGTTATATTGCCTAAAAAGAAAAATTTTCAATACAAAATCTGGTGTTCATAAGTTGAAGGGGTGAATACCTCACTGCATCTTATTTCCAAAATAGATCCTCCCTGTAGGGAATAAACTGACTCAGTTAGATGAGAGAATCTCAGATGTTCTCCCAGAAAACAGCACACAGTCACAAAGGCCAAGTTTCTCTGAATTCTATTGACTTCAGAACAATGTGATTATTTTTTAAATTGTATATGAATGTCATAACAGATCTGAACTAAGTACTTTCATGGACCTCATTTAATTAAGCTTCTGATGCTAATCCCCTTTTTATGCAGGATGATGCTTTGAAAGATTTGGGATTTATAAGTTAATTTCTTCAAATTCTTAATCTAAGCACAGGCAGTATTTAGACTTAGATTGAAGAAATTAAAAGGGAACGTGGAGATGATTTAGAACATGGCTAATGAGTCAGGGATTAGAAGTAAAGAGCCAAGGTGAGGTTATCACACAAAGAACAAATCAGAGGATAACCAGAGTTCTCCTACTTCTCAAACAGATCCCCATTATCTATTCCTTTCTAAAAGGGGGACAAAAATATAATATATATATAATATGTAATAAGATAATATTAAGTTGAACATGAGTTTGCCATATGTAGTTTTCAAAAACTTACACTGACCTTTGTTCTCAGTCTTCAAAAGTTCTCTGTGTATCATGTTTGCAACAACCTATGGATTTAATATTTATATAATTGTGAATTTTGTAGGAAAACCAAAGTGAATCCATCTTAAGCATATAATCAGTAATTGTCCTACTCCTAGAAAGATAGTAAAATTCCATTTCTTTCATATGCATTAACCTGTAATCATGACCCATCCACATGAAGACACATGTGGCATATATCACTAGACATCTCAGTTATTAGCCTTTCACCAAAAAAGATCATATATACTATGCAGAGTATAATAAGATCCCTGTCAGGTTAGGGTGTGTGCACCCTGATTTTTCCTAGAGTCCTGTCCACTGGATTCAGTGATGAGGATATCTGAACGTAAGTTGACTTTAATAAGTTTAACTTGTGATCAATAGATGTGCCAGCATTGATTCTTTAGACTTAGACTTATCAGTTTACTAGAACTTACTCATTTTCACAGTCACACAAAGTTTAATGACATAAATGGAAAACATGGAACCATGTTGAACATGTTTCTACGTTTCTGACCTCCGAGTTCCAGATCAAGCATCATGCTCACTGTTTTCTCCAGCTGGTGTTAGTTCACATTTAACTATAGGACTGACAGCTGGTTTTGGTGGTTGCTGACTATGAAAAAAATCTAAATTAATCTAGTTCCTCATTAAAAAAAAATTATTTTAAAAAGAGAAAAATCTGACCCTTTTAAAAACTTATTGACTCACAAAAGGATAAAGGTTTTCAAAGGATATATGGACAGAAGTTTGGGTCATGGGAAATCAGAGAATGGAGGCTGCAGGAGCAATGCAAGGAGGAAGATTTTCCTGGGGCTCTTGCAGGGGACCAGAATAATCAATCTCCTTCCCCACACCACCTCCCAGCTGAGTGGAGAACAGGTATGTGTTCTAACCTGCAAGACCCAGTTCCTTAGCCAGTAGTGGGTTGTAGCTTGTATTCTGAAATTACATAAATAAAGAAAAGGAGAAGAAGGCATAAGAAGAAAGAGCAGGAAGAGTGAAGAGGTGGAGCACAAGGAAAATACTTGCACAGATGATACGCAGGAGGTGAACCTTCTTGTCTGACATTTTTATTTTTATTGTATCTATTACAATAGACTAGGACTGGGTTGCTAGATAGATTTCTTATAAAGGTATGAAATTTTTATGATAAAAATTTTTCAAAGTCACCAGTTTAGCACAGTTTACCAACTGACCATTCTTGTTTTGAAGCACTTACTGGCTGACCTTTGCTGACCCAACTAATAAACCGGTTGTGATATAATAAGGTAAGTGTATAATATAATAAGGTAAGTATATATCTTTCTCTCTTGGAAATGTCTATTTCTGCCCTGACAGAGCTGCTCCAAGAGGCTGGAGTCAGCAAAACACTACCCAGCTCTCTAGGAAAAGCCCTGTGAAGAAACAAAGGAAAAGTACATGACTGAGTCTCTGTCATGATTGGGATTTGTAGGAAAAAAAAGAGCATGAGCTTACAGCCTGACTGTACTCTCTGGTTTATAAGATCCTTTTGGGATAAGAGACCCAAAGTAGTTTATATCTTCCCAAGCACAGAATTCTGACTGAATTAGTTCTGTAAAATCAAGGGTTGCTTTAAAATTACAAAGTGTTTCACCTTTGTTAATTGAGTTTGTTAAAAATCAATATTTTTTAGTTCATAAAAAATATAAGAGCTAACTGTCTCCCTTCTTTTGTTAAGAAAAAGCAACTATATAAATAAGTAATCAAAAAAAGTTCCCCATCATAAAAAGAAGTTCCCAATTTCAAAATAAATAAATAAATTTAGAAAAGTCAAAAAAAAGTAATTAAATATCCTTTTGTATCTGTAATATATAAACAGAGGACAAAAGCCTCTAATTGTAGGTATCATTCATTCAGAGAATTTTGATATTAGTTTCGTGGTTTGGCTTTGAACAATTTTTTTCTAGTAAATTTTTTTTTTTTACTAAAAATTTTAGTTCATTTCGCAGTGGTAATTATTTTCATTAACAGAGATTCAGGCCCACCATCAAGAAGCATTCCCAAAGTATGTTCCATTAGGGTAAGGGCATAGGGGAGATTTAAAATATCAGGCAGGGAAATTGTCTGAGCTGAAGTCTTTTGTGAAACTTTTGAATTGATTCTTAAGTTCATCTGTCTGTCTATGATTGGCGTGTCCATGAAGGTTACAGATTAGGATTGGTTGCAACAATCAGGAGATGTCTCCCATGTCTTTTCAATGACCAATTACACCTAGAATTCTCCTAGATGGTTTAGGGGCAAGATGGAATCTCTTTGACTCAGAGTTTTCATTTTTCTCTCTGAGGAAGTCAAATCCTGAGGTTGGTTCTAAAGAAATTCGAAGATGTATTAGCCGATTTCCTTATTGTGACAAAAATAATATTTATTACAGAAGAGTATATTTAAATTTCTATAATAGTACTTAAAAATTAAAATTCAATGCCTTTACCAAGAAGAACGTTAGAGCAGACACAATCAACAAACAAATCTGTATGAAGTAAGTCCAGGGAAGATGCCTCCAGCAGAAGAGTTACAGTGAGTATTCTATATTCCCCAGTTTCAGAATCAACAGATACAGGCAAGGGGTATGGTAGCGTAGGGTTTGGGGGAAATTTTCATAGGGATGGAGAAGACACTTGTCACCATCATGAGCATGAGAAATAATTCAGTCACCCTGTGAAATGGGTGCGTTCTGTTTTCAATCCTTGTCTTCTTTACCTGACAATCCTTTGTCCTCTTAAGTTTATACAAAACGGGGTAATGAACAGAAAATGGTAGCACTGTCCTTGAATAGTCAGTAGACAAAAACTATGGGTGTTATGAGATTTCTGTTATTTCCTATTTCACATATGGATAACTCATGAGTAGTACTCTTCAAGTTTACTGATAGAGAAAAAGTAGTGCTAGACTACCTTGGTACCTGTTCCTGCCACTTCTAACAGTCAGACACATTAACAGGTTTTTCTGATTTCCTCTCCTTCCACACTACCTGTAAATTCTTCCTCTCTGATGAGACAGGTCTTAGGTTGAGTGCAATATTGCTTTCACTTATTTGTATAAATTGAGTGTAGGGAGCAAAAGTTTAGTTTTTTTCTAGGTCTGTAAAAAAATGGAAAACAACCTATATAAAATGAAATCTGAGACCCTGGGTATGATCAGAGGAAAGGGTAAACTAGTTAGGGCCTAGATATTACACAGGCAGGCAGAGCTTCCTAAGTATTTTCATTGAGAGGAAGTTTAACATGGAAACCTCCTTCTTGATATCTAAATCTGGTTTATTATTTGGATATAGATTCTTCTGTAGATAGATGAGAGAGAAATTAACATCTTATATTTCAAACATGACAATAGATATGTGTCCTGAGGTGTGCCCAGGATCCTCTGACCCCTGCTCTTGAGAAATGAGTCAATGGTCACTGAATCAATGGTCGAAATGGTCACTCTATAATGGTCACCAAACAGCTCATTGGACAGCTGGGGCCATCCTTATGTGTTTTTCCCAACATAGAGAGCTATGTTCATTGTGGGATCCCAGTTGTTTTGATATTAGAAGTATCTCACTTTTTGTTTCAAAAGCTGGCCATGGGAACTCAGGGCATTTGTCTTATGTTTTAGGCATGCAGCAGGGGTCAGACCCAACCAAAAGCAAGAAAAGTTCACTTGAGTCCTCTCCTTGCCCCTGTAGTCCAGTAGCTTTTCATCTCATCTCTATCCATGATTGGAATATTGTTAGAACAGTATGTTAAAGCCTCTGGAGACTGTTTAACAGCCTCCCTACCTTCAGCTATACAACAAGGCATTCAAAATAATGCCTACTTAATTTTCGGGTAATTTAAAAAATTTAAGTTAAAAGTTAAGTGAATACACATTTTCTTTAAAATGTTATGCCATTTAGAAAAAAGGGATTTTTCCACCAAGTACTACAGACAGTACAGCTAACAATGAACTCACTGGCCAGTGGATAGATTTTTTCCATCTCACAAAAAAACTGATGCTTGGAATTAAGCAGCAACATGGCCCAATTTTTTTCCAGATTCATAGACTGCTCCTGGAACATATCCATAAAGGGATCATAGCCAGTCTAGGAAGGACACTGTGAAGTGTGGAAGTTGTCATTCTTAGGGGAATAGCCTGATGAGGCTCACATCCAAGTGAGGGATACAAGAACCACTTCCGAAGAACAACTTGGTCCATCAGAGAGTAGGGGGAACTAGATGTTGGTGACAAATCAGGTCCTAGGTCTTCTTTGCTCAGGAAAACCTTCATTTTTAGTTCAATCATTGTGGAGGGAAGATAAAACCCAAATGTGCCTGAAGGAAAATTACAGTACATAAGGTAAATTAAAATCCTGATGAAGAATGGGTAAAGTGTAGATACCTTTCCTTTACTTACAAGGTCTTATCTCTGGCTCCAGTACCACTCACAGGGAAAATACTCCTCTCTGTGTATCCAACAACACTGCAGGTGCCATTTACTCCAACACTATATTCATGGGAAGAGGCAAAGGAAGAGGAATTTGATGTCGGAGATCGCTAAAAAGCATCAGATCTGAAGTTCTCTTTGGTTTGGTCCAGGTAGAGTAACATGTTGACTAGCAGATAAATTTTCTTTCTTTTTTATTTTTTAACTGTAATATTATATATATATATATATATATATATATATATATATATATATATAAAACCACAAAGGCATCAAGTTTGTCTTCTTGTTTGCTGAATAATATTCCATTGTGTAAATATACCACAACTTTCTGATCCACTCATCTGTTTTAGGACATTAAGGTTGTTTCCATACCCTAGCTATTGTAAATAGTACTACAATAAACATGGGAGTACAGGTTTCCTTTTGAATTAGGGTAAATTCCCAGAAATGAAATTGCAGGATTGAATGGTAGTTCCATTTTCACTAGTTTGAGGGCCCTCCACACAGCTATCTATAGTGACTAGACCAGTTTGCTTTCCCACTAGTGGTGTAAGAGTGTTGCTTTTTCTCCACATCCACAACAGCTATGGGCCATTCTTACTGATGTACGGTGGTATTCATTGTGGTTTTGATTGAATTTCCCAGATTATAAGTGATATTGAGCATTTTATTGATCGTTTGTTTTCCCTCTTTTGTGAAGTCTTTTAAGCTCTTCCCATTTGTTCATTGGACTTTTGGCTTTGTTTGTTTTTTTGTTTGTTAAGTTCTGTTGAGTTTTTTCTGGATCTTTGATACCAGATCCTTGTCAGATGAAATTTTCTACAGAGCACTCCAGGTATCTGGCTGCAATTGAGCCCACCATTCAAGGCATAATATGCAGACATCACCATCTAGTGGCAATAAGCACAAGCAGCACTCATTTCCTTGAAGTTCATAAACTGATAATATTTCAAAGATATAATTCTTTAGTAATGCAAATAAAAAGCAAATTTTTAAACATTTCTCAAAGACAGTGAAGATTGCATTTTATTTGAGATTCCAAAATAAATGCAAAATATAAAGGAAAAAGCACATCAACCATTCACCTAGCTGAAAGTCAAGGAGTTTTCCTGTGTCTGGTTTCAGATGCCATCAGAACCCATGGAATGACTCCCTTTTGTATCTTTCATGACACTCATAACAAGAGAGATCTGCTAGATGAAGCACTGACCTCTGCATTTAAGCAATTAGAGCTACATTCACCATGTGGGAACAGCAATACTTATTTCACAGAAGTGAATGATAAGAGAAGAGGAGTCAGGTGATATGGCAGCAGAGTGAACACACTACACTGGCCTTTCCTCTTCTACATACAACTAGATTGAAGTCAAACAACGCCCAAAGTGCCAGAAGGAAAAGTTGAGGACCATAGTATGTATCATTATCAACAGTCTGGTGGAAGGAAATAGGGAAAGCTAAATTAACTGCATTTGCAGTGGTACTGTGGCAGAGCAACTCTCAAGAGGGAGGGATGACATGATGTTGTATGGAATCCCCTACAGTTGCTAACTTGGAGGCAAGTGTCAATATCAGGAACTCTTGAGACCCAGCAAGCACTGCATTGAATAATGAGGCACACATAATTGACACATGAAAGAGAGAGAGAGAGAGAGTGCATTGTTGGAGAGATATAGGAGTATAGGTACAGAGTGGGGATTACTGAGTTGAGTATGAACCTTTCAAAATAGAAAACTGGAACCTAAAATGAGTGAAAGGAAACAGGTCAGATCATCTTGTCTCCTCATAGAGGAGGCTAATGCTTTAAGTTGAGATTGGACTATTCAATACACCTGCCTTCCCCCACCTCAGGATTAAAACCAAGAAAACAAATGAATATTTGCATAACTTTGAGTTAATTATAGCACAAAAGCCTCAAAACAAGGGTCTGTAAAATGAAAGAAAGAGGATAACTTCCAGCCAATGACCCCATATCAATTACTATCAATACCTACTACTGAATCTAGTGCTTAAAAATAGCCTAGTGGTGGAACAGATCTAAGTCTACAAAGAACATTTTGTAGTGTTAGCCAATTCGGTTAGCCACAGCACGGTAGAAAGTTTGAATCCCCAATGCTCACTGATGGTAATCCTTGCTGGTAGCAGTTCTGTGATTACTTCAATTCTTATCTTATGTCTATTTCTATTACAGCCATTAAAAAATAAATATGAAGATTCAGAACCTATCACAAAAATTGATTAAAAAAAAAAAAAGGAAACCCTAAGAGAAGACTCAATTCAGCAGAACTCTGAAACATGACTGAATAGGAGTTCAAATTAGCAGTAATAACTGTTATTGAACACACAAAAATAATAAAGTAGAAGATATGAACCTATGGACCTCTGAACCAGCAACATAAAAAAAGACAAAGAAAAGATGAGGGAGTTACAATTAGCAGTAACAGAGTCAAAAAATACATAGTTATTAGGAGGGAAATATTGAAAATAAGAGCAGAATACCTGAAATAGACTTTTAAAAAGATTTTGCAAAAATAAATCAATGAAATTAAGAGTTGATTATTTGAAAATACAAAGTCCTCAACAGCAAATACAAATGTTTGTGCTAATATTGAGTATTATTGAACTGTAAAGCAAAATAAAACGGAAAAAAAGAATTTAGGAAAATGAAAATGAAATAAGAAAATTTGGGAGAAATCTAAAGAGAATTATCATCTGCATTATGTGATTCCTAGTAGAAGAAGAAAAAGAAAAGGAATAGAAAATGTATTTAAAGAGATAATTGGAGAAAATTATCTTGACCTGGATATGAAGCAGATGGCATCATCTGTGAGGTACTGGGGAGAATATGAATGGATATTGAAGTGACTATGTTGAGTGAAATAGAGCAGGGAGTAAAAGATAAATATTGGAAAGATTCACTTATCTGGGAATATAAATAACAACAATAACAACAACAAAAGGAAAACATTCACAGAAAGACTCATTCTTGAACTTGGTGGAACAATTTAATGGCTACCAGAAGGAACAGCAGAGGAGCAAGAGAGGACAACAGAAGGAGATAGAGGGGGTATTGTTGTGGGTGGTCTTCTGCAGGGTGAGTGAAACATTTGCACAAATTTTATTTACTCTTTCACATCAAAAAAATGAGGATGCAAGCTGTAGGAATCTATGGGATACAGCAAAAGCTGCCTTATGAGGGAAATGATTACAATGTAGACCCATAAGAACAAGAGAATTCCCTAAATAGAAAACCTAGTTATACATCTAAAGCAACTTGAAAAAGAACAAAATCCAAAACAGGACCCAAAATTATTAGGAGGGAAATATTAAAAATAAGGACAGAATGCCTGAAATAGATTTTAAAAATATTTGGCAAAAAAAAAAAAAAAAAAAAAAAAAAAAAAAAAAAAAAAAAAAAAAAAAAAAAAAAAAAAAAAAAAAAAAAAAAAAAAAAAAAAAAAAAAAAAAAAAAAAAAAAAAAAAAAAAAAAAAAAAAAAAAAAAAAAAAAAAGTCAATGAAACTAAGAGTTTGCTATTTGAAAATATAAATAAAATAGAAAAGTTTTTAGCTAAATAGCAAAAGACAAGAGAAAAAGGTATTAAAAAAACAGAATCACAAGCAAAATGGGGGAAATTATCACAAATGTACAGAAATAATTAAAAACAAATGCTGGATATTTAAATAGCAGACAAGACGACAAAGTAAAATGCTTTCAAAATCTAGTTGATGACAATAAACACTGTGAGGCCTCTGAAGCTGAAAGATAAGAAGAGAAGGAAACACGGGGACTCATCTTCCTTGGAGAAGATGACAGAACACCGAGGTTGGCCTGGAATCCCCACTCTGGCACCACATTTCTCTGACTTGCATTTCCAGCCTATTCAGGGAATGATGCTCAAATGATGGAGAAGAACCTGTAGTGTGGGGTGTTCCTCTAACTCACCCAGCCCTTGGTGCCACCCTGAATGTAGGCCTCAGTTTCATCTGCTAAGTAGGCCCAGCAGCACCTGTCTCACATGCTAAGTAAGAGGATGAAAGGTAACCTGAAATAGGGTGGTAGGTGGTGAGTGAAAGAAAAACCTTCAGTTTGTTGTTGATACATATAGAAACAGTGTCAAAAACACAGGAGGCCGCCAAACCCTGACTGTATCTATAACTGCCTCTGGGCCCTCAGACTTGACCCTCTTAGGATGTACCTGGAAATTCCCTTGGCCATTCTGTGCTGGTGGGAGTGTGGGAGGCTCATCTAAGCTCCCCATACACCCCCAAGTGTTTTTAGATGTCAACAAGAAGCAGAACTGGCATCACAGCAGATTACCCATGAGCCCACTGGCTCTACGCCCACTCTGTTTGACCTCCTTGGCTACACACAGTCAGTGGTGTGTCAGTGACTTCTTCTGGTGCGAAACTCAGGCAACTCTGCAACTGTGGGTGGATTTAGATCACACGGGTCAGCAGCAACTGTGAAATGCCAGGATGCCATGATCCCCCAAGCACACAAGTTCAGATTTCAGATTTTTCTCCCTACAAAAGAGAACCTGTTAAGAATGACAAGGCATTACTCACACCTAAAGCATTCAATGCCCATCAGAATGATGGAGAGAAAAGGCATCCCTGGCCTTGGGTTGGCTGTGGTTGGGGTGACCTATAATTAGCACTTTAGCTCATAAATGGTGAGTTTGTTTCGCAGGAGTCAATTCTTATCTTCTCCATCAGCCTTTAGATGTGAGAATGGTTCTGCGCCTGCCCTGACTCACTTGATGCTGGTGGAGATTCTTCTGATGAGTGTGCTCTATTTGAACACTGTGGTATTCAAACAATATGTTCTTCCAGACAGATAATAGCATGTCCTCACTTCACCTAGAGAAGAGTCTCTCAAATGGACTCTGTCAGCCAAAAATTGAGAGCTGGTCCTTCTGGAAATAACATTTTTCACTTCTGCCTCATCAATTTCTAGGACTGGTATTCAATGTAACAGTAAAATAAGAACAGAAGATTAAAAATATTAGTGTACCTTGGCTCAGAAACTCTGGAGTTCTCCGAGATATAAATAAGGATGTATAAGGTATTACTTGGAAAAGAATCAACAATCTGTTTTATTTAAAAATTCCTAGAAACACAAATTTACTCAATACTGGATGATAAATCGAATGAAGAGAGACTACACATTCTTAATGATAAAAGTTGAGATTTTCAGTTGAGTAAAAATTTGTGCTTATTATCTTCTCCTACCTCATACCAAGGTAGTGTAACCAGGGGCTTCAACAGTCACACTGCAGGGGCTGATGTGAAACGCTCCACCCCCCGACCCCCCATCCTCCAGCAGTATAATGCTGTTGGAACTTAGCAGAAAAGAGATACCCATGTTGGAGAGACTTAGCAAAGGTTGGCACCCTGGGACTCAGCCACCCTGAGGAAAGGAAGAGTTACAAAAAACACAATGGCCTTTGGTTTGGAAACTGGAATTTGGACTTCTGATGAGAGGACAACTTGCTAGAAAACTTGAAATCTGAATATGCTGGAAAGCATTGGAACCTGGAAAACTTGGACTCTGTGTATCTTTAACAAGAAGACAGATTGTTGGTAACCAGACTTCATATAAATGATTGATTTAGTTTTGGAGTGGCAAGAAGACAACATCTGAAACATGTGCTTCTTTATAAATGCATGTTTAGGTCTACAGTGGTGAGAAGTGGGAACAGGTTGTTTTGTTTTGGGACTTTAGAGACTGGACAGTAACTGGGGTAAGATAACTGGCCACTCCCTTTGCTTATAAATGAGTTTTGTATTGTTGTTTTGAATTGTCTTGCAATTGTGCATGCAGGCAGAAGAACCCAGAGAGTGTCAGGTTTAGTTATTGGTTTCCCTCCTTGCTAGTGTTGGTGCCAGATTGCACCTGGTATCAGTAAGTAGCATTTTGCACATCCACTAAATCTATAATTCACAGAATATTCCTAAAAATTACTGTAATTACTGTGAAACCTATATTCCAAAGGAGAAAACTTAGATTTCACAAAGTTAAGGGACTTACTACTTGTCATCGTCCCCCATGTGGCCTCTGCACCAAAAACTTTCTGTCTTTCATAGTTTAATATGTCTTTACTTGACTCATTTTGAATGTTTATTGTTCTCCTTCCATCAACATCCATTTTCTGATTATTCCAGCTATGGTTTTTGTATACACATGAAAGGAAGTTTCTTGGGAAGACTGATAGTTTGAATTGGAACATCTGTTAAGAACTGTCATTTGAAGACTACTTCTAAGAAGGCTGGTGACAGAGTACAAAAGTACATGTGGGAGAAAGAGTCTTGATAGTCTCATCCTATTTTTGACAGTACATATGCGGCTGTGAATGTGTGGGCAATTATGCATGCAAGAGAAAGAGAATGTCTTTATAGCAATGCAGTATGTGGAGTGTGAAGTTTGATTATATATGTGAGTGTGTATATGCATGAGTGTGAGTGTGTATATGCATGAGTGTAAGTGTATCTATGTATGCTTCTTGAATTTTTGTGAAGGTGTGAATGTATTTGTGTAGGTATTGAGTTTATATGAAATACATGTATTTGTGCATTGAATATGTGTGTGTATTTTTTTCAAGCTGGGTGTGTGTGTGTAGATGTAGAAGTAGGTGTGGGTGTAAATGTTGATATAGAAGCAGATGTATAAATACAGATGTAGATGGTGCAGATGTAGAAGTAGATGAAAATGTACAAGTGGGGTAGATGTAGGTATAGATAGAGAAGTAGATGTATGTATAGATGCAGAAATTTCTATAGATGTTTGTGTCATTGTAGATAAATATGTAGAGGTAGAATAGATGTATGTGTAGAAAGAGAGAAGTAGATGTAGAATAAGTTACAGATGTAGAAGTAAAAGTAGATATTTATGTAGCAGTAGATATATGTAGTTATGGAAATATTTTAATATATGCACATATTTATTATGACAACAAACTACCCATGATTTATGCCAACAGATTGTAAATGTCTGCGAAGAGACAATAACTTGCTGTAAAAAACTTGGCATGCTTAGCCATTCTTTATGATTCAACTTAAATGCAAATGCTTTAAGGGATAAAGGATCTGAAAAACTTAAGGCAGAATTGGATGCTTTTCCTACAGAGTTTCTAGAACATATTTGTGTATTTCTCATTGACTTTCCATTTTCTGCCAAAATAATGTTTGGCTTTTCCCCTTTATGGAACCATGAGTTTTTGGAATAGGAAGTAAATCAATTTACTAGCATGTGCCTGCACACACTATTAGAATGCCTTTAACAAAACAGAAGCTTAGTCATTGCTTGTAGAAAAAATGAACAAATTTAAATGGTCTACTTTTGTACATTTCCATGTAAATCTACCAACATTGTATAAAAATACAAAAGACTTCAGTTATTGAAAGAATAAAGTAATTATGGAAAGGCAGAGCCACAGGGATTTTTAAAGGTCAGAGGTGATCTGATTCAGTCCTCCACACACTTAACAAACTGAGGGCATGATAGGAGCAGTGACTCACTCAAAGTCACTTAAAATCAACAACAGCAGAACAGAGAGTGTGATGTGCGGCGCCATGCACAACCCTTGCCAGCTGTTCCAGTTTTCCTCCCACTCTCAGATAGACAGGCAGCAAATGGAAGTGAGACATCAGCTCATTTTGTTTCACTGGGGACACTGATGAAAGAGCACTGCTGCATGCCATCTGTATAGCTGGCAAGTGATGACCTGGATGCCTTGGAGTAGGAAGTGAGTTTTATTCCATCAGGGCGCTATGAAAGGCCACTCTGCATTTTCATCTTGCTCTAGTCACATGCCTTCTATTCACGAAGAACTGTTGTGTTCATGAAAGCAAAAAGAAAATGCTTAGGTGGAGAAGAATTTTTTTCTGTTTTCCAAGTACTGCTAATTCCCAGAAGCAGGCATACCAAGGCATTGTTTGTAAAACTTAGCCATGTTAAACCCAGCAAAGGACTATCAATCACAATTAAGTTTGAACACTCCAGATTTCTCTCAAAGAAGCTCTTTGAACAAAAATAAAGGGAAATATGCAAATAAAGGGAATTTCATGCAAATATGGCAATGAGGTGAAAGAATTCTCCAAAAACCCTATTTTTGCACCTTGCTTCTTTTGTTCTAGCCATAACACTTCTTATGTGGGTATTTATGCATATGCTAAACATACGAACTAAACATTTCAAAAACCTGTTAAATAAATTCCAGAAATCCTATGCATTTGCTTTTAAAATGAGATCAAATTTTCTATATAATTTCAATCTGTTTTCACATAATTCATTGTTCATCACACTTAACAAATTCCATGTTTTCATTTATATTTTTGGCTAAATTTTTTCTTCCTTAAACCTCACCAAAAAAAAAATCACAAATGTTCTATATTTTTTATGTGCAATATGTTGACAACTCCAATATAACTTGATGTAATAATTAAAAGACATGACATTAAAATAATATCCCATGAATATTTATAGACAATAAATTGCACATGGATTTCTTTCATGGGTGATGAATAACTAGATTTTAAAAATTCACATTCATAAAAGCTATTTTATTTTAAATATAGGAATCAGCAATTTATATGAAGTTAATTTATATTAAGACTAAATTTTAAAAAATCTTGGACTTGGTCTACCCACTGCCAACACGTGTTGGAAGAAGTGGTGTTTCCTGAATTGCTAACTGAACAGCAGGGTACATTGGCACAATCACAAAAGTAGCTGGTTGATCATTGCTTTGGGTGCCACTGTTTGAGCAGATAGCAAAATGGAGCTCTATGTGTATTTCTAGAGTTCTGCTTATTAAAAGCTGAGAAATGTGGGAAATGTATAAACAAAAAGTTTATTCATAACACTGTGATTAATGGAGAAAAGCTGCAAGCAAAACTATGTAAGCAATGATTATAAAGACCAAATAGAAAGTGTTTTTATTCAACATAAGCTTCAGCCTTATGTATAATTTATAAAAAATTATTTTTATAGAAGTTAAAAATTACATTTTTGTGAAAATTATACATTTTTTGGTTTGTTTTTTCAAGGAGAACGCTTGCCTTGATAATATGCCAGTTCACTACATGGCATTTTTTCAGGGTCCTCCTTTCTCTGAACAGTGTATGTGTGTTGTCCTTCATTTGTGGTGGTGACTGGCTAGCTTTATGGAAGTGTGGGCAGTGTTTGCAATGAGAGTAAGTCAGGAAACAGGAGTGGGAGAATGAGGACATCCATGCTATCTCCTGGTCTATGCTGGGAAGGAGGCAGATTTGATTGGCTCGGGTGGATGACAAGCGTCCCTACTGGGAGGGTGTGTGGAACAAGCTAGTCAGACCCCAGTGCCCCTGGGTCAATGTTGCTGACCAGGCTCAGGCCCTATCAGGCTGCTCTCAAGAAACAGAGCAGCGCTGCCAGGTATCTTGCGGCCAGGATGGGAACTGAAACTGGCCATCCCAACAGTCAGTCAGCCAAACTGACTCAGCCAGTTGGCTAGCAGAAACGATCAGCCGACTTTGACCACCGGTCTCCTCCCTCCTTTCACACAGCACAGCTCACATCCGTGCTTGCCGCTTCTTGCTGGCTCCAGGCGGTCTGTGAGCAAAAGATCCGAAGATGCCTGTGTGGAGGTGAGAGGAGGAGACTGAAATAAGTTCTCCCCTCTTTTCATTCACACTGGCCACTGACCAGGACCAGGTGGGATGGACTCTTTAAGTTGGCCACTGTGTAGAGGTGTGACTGATGGGGCAACCGCGCGGCTGTCAGACGCAGGTCAACTTGCTTGTGACGATGTAGTGGAAGTCCCTGCGCCAGCCGCTCGCCCATCTTCTCGGAACCACAAACAAGCCAAGTGGGTGATGGGGACAGCATCCATTTGTGTGGTGGGAGAACTGAGGTCACCAGTTGCGAGAGCCTTCAGGATATTCACAGTTTATTTCTGGCCATGGAATTTGTAAATTTTATCCTCAGGACATTTTCTGAGATTAAAAAAAAAAAAAAGCAATGATTAATGTAGTAAATAGTGGAATATTAGAAGAACATCCATGTCCAACAGGAGAAGAGGCCCATTTAACTGTGAACCGGTAAATAAAACACTACATTACAAAGTTAGTGTTTGTTTGCCATTATACCAACTTTTTTTTTTTTTTTTTTTGGACAGAGTAAGTCTTGTTAACAGTATTATGTATATCAACAAATATTTTTAACAAAATGAAAAATAGTGTCATAATTTTTGAAAATGAGAATAATATAGGATTAATAGTATATCAAAACATACCTCATTTAAAATACATGTAATTCACACATGCACATGTATAGACTAAAATTAGGTATTTTATATTAATTTATTATAGATTAATAATATATACCATGCAGACATAAGTGATAAATTAAAATAACTTTACCTAAAAGATCCTTATTTAGAAATTATTTTCAGTAATATTTCTAGCTATTAAATTTTTTTGGAAGGAAGAATCACAATGATACTCAACTTGTAGTATCACTATCCTCTATCAAAAATTAAGTGAACAGCAGGTGAAATAAGCAAACAAAATGTCCTGCCGGGGTCCACTCCAGTATGTGATGACCATACCTTCTTTAGTGGCACACTGGCCATTGACTCTGGCCCACGCAGGAGACCCTCAGCTTACTGCAGCCCTGATCCTGCTCATGGCCCTTTGCTACTTCACTTTTCTACTTCATATAAATTGGGAATGAGGCCTCCTTGGTATCAAATGGGGACATGTCTCCTAAGAATGAAATGAAATATTGCATATAAAAATATATTTTGCAATTCAAATTCGGGGAAGACATTTTTTAAACAAAGGTGTTACTCCTCTTAAATATTTTGAAAGCTCTTTGAAAATTATGTTGTATACCTACCCTTTAACATTCACCACACATTAGCATTCATTAAAATACAGGCATGTAATTACAGGAGTAACCATTGACAAGGACTGAGCACCTATTGCATTCACACTGGGTGTTAGGACAGTTATCCCATCATCACATGACTCTTCTCTAAAAATGACCGAGCTAACTGGGTCCTGCCTATATCCTCCCAGAAGCCCTGGAAGAGGTAGGTATCTGCTTTCCAGTCTTCAAGGCACATGTAGAAACCAGAGTGAATCATTTATCCTCACAGTTCTCTGGCCGGGGAAAGGCAGATACAAGAGCAACTGGTGAACCTGCAACATTTGTCAACAGGTTGACAGTCAAGAGAGATTTGATCTGCAAGGGGAACCTCAATGGCTCCCTCTAGTATCTATTGATACACTTCTCCTCTTTACATCCTGAAAAACCCCTTTTGCCGGGTTCCTGTATCTATGGTCAGAAGGTCGCAGAATAAGTCACCCATTTCCTGCCTCTGCCACAGTTAAGATCCAATGTCTGGGGAATGTGGTCTTCTACCTCAGATTTCCCTCTCTGGCAAAACTCCACATGGAGAAAAGGGGGTCACTGAATCCACTGTCAAAGGCTGTGTTGGCCCTGAACTTTCTTGTCACCCTCCTCACCCCCATCCCCACCACACAATGTCTGCAAGCTGTTGCCCAGAAGAAACCATGAAGATATCAGATTGGAACCTGATGGGATTATCTGTCTGACTCCAGTGTCTGGATCTCCAACTTTGCAGAACAATAGAATCTGAAAACCTGAAGGATTAATTTCAACCTCTGTTGATGGCAAGACCACTGATTAATAGCTTGATGGATTAATTGATTAATAGCTCACTTAAGAAATGTAACTTTGCTATGTATTTAAATATATTTTAAATCGTGAATTAGAACAAAAAACAATCTAAGAAATGTCAATATTTTCTTTACTTTGATTCACTGGTTTTTCTCATATTTAGCCTCAGATTACACATATAATGCACCTGCTAAAGTCAGCTTAGTTATCTGAGAATTCACTGACCTACAGCTTTACATGCAAACTGGAATTCTCCTAGGACTCATGTTTTCTTAACATTACATTTAGACTACAGGAGATCATGTTCACCTGGGATTTTATTTCATAGTGCTAAATTTCTATTTAGCTTACAAAACCCTACAACTTCAAGTTTCCAGTATTTATGTGTTAAAATAAGTTCATGCTGTTTGCGGCATCTGCTAATGATTCATTCTAAAAAAAGCAAGCTTAAACTTTCAGTATTGATTTCTCTCAAAGGAAATACTGGAAATACTTGCAATTTGCAGCTATCTTTTTTATGAAGAATTATTTTTAACGTTTCAAATAAAAATTTTAAAAAGTACACAGAATGAAATTTCTAATTTAGTGATGGGCAAATGTATCAAAATTATTTAGCAAGTAATGTTTAATTTTTCATGAATAATATCTTAATAATGGTCTATAATACACTTATAAATCTAACAAGAGAAACACAATTTGTGCCTCTAGTCTGTATTTTCTGACTTATTTTTATTTTTTTCTGACTTATTTTTTCATTACACAGATACATTAAGCATCTATAAGGCAGGTAATAAAGGAATATTTGGAAGACTTACTCCTAAATCCTAAAATGTTGGTCAACTGTCCTGTCTTTCCCTAGGAGAGTACAGGAGTTCGAATTGGGGTGTTTCCAGTGACAAGAAAACATTTAATCTGAGTTTTACAGACTGAATACAGAGGTATTCCATGTAATCATGTAGGAAGATCTGAGTAAAGCTGACTCAGGGGTGACTCCTTTCTGATCCTTGGGCAGGAGCTTTTAAGTTAAAATTTGAAATGCAGGACCTTAAACACTGTTAAGTGTCCCAGGTCCCTGGGAGTTATCTTTTCCTTCCCTTCTACTTATAAACTTCAGTCACTTTTCATTAAACATAGCAATTCCAAGGAAACTTCAGATCACACAGGCTTGGTAGCTCAAAGTCACTCCTAGGACCCAAACTCTGCTTGTGACTTGTTACCTGATTGATTTCCCTCAAGTAATTTAAAGAAAAGTATCTTTTTTGAATTGAAAAGCAACTTTTCAATTCAATATCAACAGCACTCCAAAGGAGTCCCAATTATTATCTTCCTTTCTCAAAGATACCCACTTAACTGATTTGATGGCATTCACAGCCTTACTCATGTTTGAGTTTTCTACAAAATGAGTCAATATGCATTTTTTTAATGTCTTCCTTCATTTTTCAAGATTATATGAGGTTCAACCACACACACCTACCGATTGGGAGGTATAGATCACATCTCTTCTGATGCATATTACCACACCACACCCACCACCAAAACACCACACCCATAAACTACTCACCATTCATTGAATTTCTTCCTCACTTTGTTTCCTAACCCTCCTCCCAAGATCCTCAATTCTACAGTCATAGTTTTAGGGTTTGTTTTTGTTTCTTTTGTTTTGTTTCTCTAAATTCCATGTATCTTTCTCCTTCTTACTTAGCGTAACTCCTAATTCTACACATGTTGCTGCAAATGACAAGCTTTTATCTTTTTCAATAGCTGAATGGTCTTTCATTGTGTATATACATCACATCTTTATAAGCAACTCATCTATAATTGGACACATGTTGTTTCCACACCTTGACTACTGTAAATACTGCTATAATGAACAGGGTTTGTTCATTAGGGTTGGTTTGTACATATTTTCTATGGGTACTTATGCATGGAATTGCTGGATCATATGGATATATTTTTAATATTTTGAGGAACCTAGGAGGAGGTTACTTCTAATCAAATTTTCTGAATGAATTAACATCTATTTTAATGATTCCTGCTCAAATCATTACCATAAAACTATTAACTTATTTTTATTAATCCATTTATTTTTATTAATTCTTATTAATTAATTCTTATTATTTCTTATATTGATCCATTTAACAATAATTTTTTAACCTACAGATTTTGACTATAGGCTTGCTATAGACAACTTATTGGTCTGTATGTTTATCCTCCACCAGTATTTTATGTTTCTATTCATTTAATCTGTTTACTTTGATATTCATTTTGTCCCAAATTTGGCTAATGGGAACTTCTTTAAATTGCTTCTTCCTTTTGGCATAATCTTATCATATCTTTTAATCACTCAAAATGTTCCAGGCTCATCTTGTCACTCTTTTTTAAAAGTCTTAGGATCAACCATTTCTTCAAAGATTCCTGATTCCTTTGTAGTGAAAAATGGATATATTTCTAATACTTAAACTCTAGAATCTAAGTGTTCTCATTTCTCCTGAAGTGTCATTAATTCCCATCCATTTCATAGGTTGAACTCATTACATATAGCAATACCTTTATTTACTGAGCAATTCCAATGCTTTTTCCTTCTTCCAACTCAAAAAACTCTCATTTTCAACAACATCCCTACTTTTAATTGCTACCTACATTAAAATAGTTTTAGGATAGCTATAAACACATCACTACAAAATAAAAAGTAACGAAGGTGTGCAATTTGTAGTTCTTTATTGCCAGAACTGCTGTTTTGCAATCAAATTTCCATTTGATGCTGCATTTGATCTTTTCATTCTGAGTACTAAGGAGAGTTGCATTCATTTGTTTCTACTTGCATTCAGTTTATATACTTAACTGTAATTTAATGATATTTTTTGAATGCATAAGAAAGTAACATGTTTTTAAACATAGCAGAAAATCAACCTCTTTCTGGATCTTTCCACACCACTGAACTTCCACATGCTATGGCCAGTTCTAATCCTTGCAGTTTTATTTTTGATTGTTTTTGTCAAAATAATTAAATATTTATATAGTTTGTTATCTCTTCTTCCTTCACACGAGGTACATCTGTTCTTTCCTAGTTGCTATCAGCTGGTCAGAAATCATTCCAAACTCATCATACTGATCTTTCCAATTTTTTTATACAATTGCAAATTTCTTTTTGTGTAAATACATCTTTTTAAATTACTCTCCTATACTTGGACATTTAGGTAATTTCCAAAATTTTGCAATTGTGAACAATGCTTCAGTGAATACTCTTGTACATATGTGGTTTTGTATTGAGAAAAATGTGTCTTTAGAGTAAATTTCTGATGGTGAAATTGTTGGGAAAAAGTGTAACTACATATACATTTTTGTTAGATTGCCATATTCCCTTCCAAAGAAGTTATATCAATTAGCTTTCCAACTGAAGTATCCATTTTCCCAAATGCTCACCAATATCAAGTTTTTGAAATCTACCAGTATAGCAAATTGGTGTTTTTATAATTTGCATTTCTCTTATTATCAGTAATGTTGTAATACCTTTTCACATACTTAAGAACCATTTTTATATCTTTTTTGTGAGTTACCTATTACTATCCTTGATTTACAAATGACTGTAAAAATCATTTACAGGACTTTTGGATTAAAAACAAAAATAATTCCAAAATATTCTGACTTTTTGCCAAACATATTTTCCTGAATATATGTCCAAAATTATAAAAGTCATTGAATTTGTGACTCATAATCATCTTTTGACAAAATAAACCAGGTCTTTGAAGAAAGAAAAAGAATATTCAGACTATTGTAAAGATTTTAACTTAAAGGGGGAAAATACTTCCTTTCACGTATCTATGCTGTGAATCTGAGTGAGGTAGTCAGACAGCATGGAGGAGATGTAAGGATCAAAAACTTTTAGATCACTAGTAACCTACTCTTGGGAATAATATTTTGTTTATAATTCATAAATCTCTAATCAAGAACAAAGCTAGTGCAATCATATATCTGTACTCTGGATGCTCCTTTTCATAAATAACTTTCAGCTCACTAAGGAACATTTTGCTATAATAAGAATAATTCCTCCAAAAAAATTAGGATTTTTTTAAATGTCCTTTATATAGAAAAGATTATAGTTACCTTATATATAATTTATGTGCTAAATATTTATTCAAGATATTGTTAGAAAGCCCAATCTTCAAGCCAGGTGTGGTGGCACACTCCTATAATCCCAGTTACCTGGGATGCTGAGTCTGGGGATCACTTACCTCTGCAGATTCGAGACACCCCTGGGCAACAAAGAGAAACCTAGTCTCTTAAAAAATGAAAAATAAAAAAGAAATCTTTAAAAAAAAAAAAAGAAAAAAAGCCCCAGGTCAAGTATAATTGCAACCTCAGGAGGCCAAGTTTAGGAATCGCTTGAATCTGTGGGTTCGAGACTACTCTGGGCAGCATAGCGAGACCTAATCTCAAAAAACAAAAACCAAACCAAAAAAAACAAAAAACAAAAAACAAAAGAAAGTTCTATCCTTCACGGAGGTTTTGAAAATAGTCACATGCATTGTATATTTTTAAATTTATTTTGCAATCTCTAATTCCTTTGAAGTTTTTCCTATATATGTAAAGTAAGGATGCAATTTTATCTTTTTTTTCCTAATTGCTATTTGACTATGTCAGCATCATCTTAATCAGCTCATTTATATTGAATCTGCTGAACCTCTTGTATTTTAATATTATGCAAGGAAGTAGATTCATTTTTATGTCTTTTTTCTGGTCTATGAGTCTACCTTTCTTCAGGTGTGGTGCCATATTTTTCATCCAGTGTGATTAATGTCTGATAAAGTGATAATGAAAAAGATTCTTTTGCAGTACATTCCTAGCTCTTCTATATTTTAATTTTCCATATAAATATTTGTATTAAATCATATAGGTCTATGGGTAAAAACTGGCTTTGCAGAAGTTTTCTATTTTTGATTTATATAATCCCATTTGTATAATATTTTCTTTGTTTTTCTTGACATTGCAGATGAATCTTTAAAGGTGTTTCTGAAGCCAATATTGTGGAGTGTTTTGTTTAGTTTTTCTTCAGTATATCTTACAGTTTTCAGTTTTAGATTCATGTCTTTAATACATCTTAATTTTTGTTTCAGATGTGAGATGGTGATCTTATTTCATTCTTTTGCATGTGACTATTCCGTTTTCCCAGCACTATTTGTTGAATAGAATCTCATTTCTCTATTATATGCTCTTGGTTCTTTTGTCCTAAATTAGCTGTTCATAGCTGTGCAAGTTTGTTTCTGGGTTCTCAGTTCTGTTCCATTTGTCTATGTCTGTTTTTAGTACTATACTGACTTGATTATTATAGCTTTATATTATAGCTTGATGTAGGAGTATAATACAGCCACTTCTCCTTTTGGAGCATTGTTTTGGTTATTTACGGTCTTTTGTAATTCCATTACACTTTCAGAATTGTTTATTTTATGTCTTTGAAAAATGTCATTGGAATCACTTAGGAAATACATTGAATCTTCATATATCACTTTGGGAAAGATAATCATTTTCACAATTTTTTCTTTTCTAGTCCAAGAGCAAAAAGTATCTTTCCATTTTTTTGTGTCTTCCATTCCTTTGAATGGAAGGTTTCATTACTTTGGTCTTTCATTTCCCCGTTAAGTTTACTCCAAAGTATGAAATTACTTATGGGGCAAAAATCCTGGTAATTCCTATTAGTGATTGAGTTATTTTCAATGAATATTATAAGGAATGTCTTGGTCTGCCTAATTTTACAAAAATAAGTGTGGTATTACAAATCTTTCTTCTCCTGGGATATATCTACTTGAGGTTTAGAAAATATATATTCAATCTAAAAATGTTGATTTTTTTATTACATTCCCATGTTTGTTCCCTAGATTTTTATTAACCAGCTTTTAAGAGTGATAGAGGATTGTGGTATGATTGACACTTACATGGTTTTGGCCTTGGAAAATCCCTAAAAGTCCCTAAAAGAACAGATTGTTATTTTAACCCAAATCCAAAGGCACAAACAATGTAGTATTTAGACACAATGACCCCCACAAGCTAATCAATCTACTAATAGCCAGTAAATCCATATTTTTTTCTTTTTGCTTTTGAGTAGAATAAAATTATGAAAATTCTTTTCTATCTGCAAGAGGAAAAAAATGTTCTTTAAAGCTCAGTGCATCTGATTGTTCACCATCTTGGCTCATCTTTGTAAGGCAGATTTATCCAATCATCCCCCATGCTAAGTGAGGCTTTGAAATTACCTCCTCATCTCTATCCACTCCCCAGGGGTCTTAAGGATTTGTGAGGTCTCCAGGTCACAAGCCCACATGGTCTTTGCAGCCTTTCTTTTAGACCCAATGCATCTACATTACAGGACAAGAGTCACGATTCAAAATGTCTAGGCTCAGATAGGTTGGTAAGGCCCTCCAGTTAGGCAAAATGGTGTAGCACAGATCCAGCTAGATTCAGAGAGGGAACTGTACACCCAAGGAATAGCCAAATATGCTCTGACCAACTGTTTTCAGTGAAAATGAGCCCAACATGATTGATCTTCTAACTTACTACAATTAGAGAAACAGACTTCAATGTCAGTTGTTCAGTTGCTCATTTAAAACCCAAAATAAAACAAGAACAATACAAAGCATGGAATGCATCATACTATACGCATGGACTCTGATCTCTGTTTCTACCCTCTGCCTTATGACTGCCTATCTCTGGGCTGTTCCATCCATGAAAACCTAAATTCTGTTGTCTCCAAGAATTTGTCTTCTTCCTCTACTGTACAGCTTTCAAAACGCAGAACTTAGGCTCTCTCTCTCTTCTTGACACCCACCTCCTTTCTCCCTCTCCAAAGGGCCCTCTGTCTTCACCACCACTGCAGGTCTTAAATCTGAATGTATCACAGCACAACCCCCATGCCCACCCTCTCTCCCAGATCTGCCCTCACTGTGCACCAGTTCAGTCTGGTGCCTGTAGGTCAGGGTAACCTGCAGTACCCCCTTGGTGGTTCTCTTTCAAGTAGGGGCATGTAAATCTTGGTGTCTTCTGGGCCCAGAACCGAACTTTGTGGAAAGAATGCATGAATGAATTAAGGCATTTTTCAATTATTTTTAAGCATGACATTCAAGACCTCGCTAATAACTCACTAATGTTTTGACCTGTTACTTAATCACCACACCTCAAGTTTCTCATATATGTAGTGGGAGCCATATGACCCACGCCAGCATTTTTGTGAAGTATGCTGTGCGACCATGCCAGGTCAGATAAGTTCACTGTCCATTTGGGCAAATGGAAGAATAATCTTGGAGTCTCTATTTAATACCCAATGTGCCTTTATTCTGAGACAGAATACACATAGGCAGGCAAAGACAAAAAAAAAGACTAACTCTGAGAGAGGCTGAGTAGTAACTACTCTCTTCCCACTCTTCTTTTACACTGTTAAGTACCCCAGTGACACAACACATACACTGCTGAAAATGGAAGGCCCATCTGCTGTTTGCTGATATTGTAATGCTGCAGGCTCTCCTTTGTGTGAAAGGCAAAAACAGGCCTAATTTTAATCTATTTACATTCCACCTCATCAACTTTTTGTTTTGTTTTTGTTTTTTATGTCAATCTTGGGCAAGGTTCCCTTGAGGAGTGGAGGATACTCTACCATAACCTGAAAAAGCAATACAAGCTGTACAGAATACAACAGTACACAACAAGTCCATCAACTTTAGAGCATATGGGCAGCACACAGGGTATCCACCTTCTATTTGTGGCCTCCTGGCAACCTATAATGCTTAGTATTGGTTACTTGCCTAGGGATTGACAGTTACGTGGAAAGATGCTCAACATGTCCATGCAACATAGCGTTCACATATTCCCTTAATGTAAAACTCTCCAGTTGTGGTCTGCAGCCAAAAGTGACATGGCATATATATCCTCAAGATGTACTCTGTATTTGCCAGAAAGGTTTGCAACCTGGAGAAGACTTGAAAATGTTCATCTCTGAAGTCAACTCCCTGGAAACTTGGACTTTGTGTCCAATATGTGCTTCATGTTTGAAGAGGCGAGCACAATCATTGATCTTTTGTTTGTTTGAAATTCCTGCTTCAGGCTTGAGGTGGAAGAGAAAGCAGACACCACCTTTTTGGACACATGTGACTGAAGGACTTACATGTAACTTTGACTTTAAGAGACTGGGCCTGAACTATGTGGTAAGAAAACCAAGGGTCTGTTTTGGCTTCGTGACGCAATTTTTTTTTCCCTTTAGTAAATGCATCTTATTTGGTTTGCCTTTACCTTGGGTTGTTTCATAACTGCTGTGTGAGCTGAAGAATCTGTGGAGTAGATGGATTTAATCTGCAGCTTTCCCCTTTTTGAGTTTGGTTGACTCTTTTGTGGCTTTACCTTTTTGCGCCCATTACCAAGTCCTGCTGAGAGAGCAATCAAGGGTCCATGAGCTGTGATCCAGTCACCATGATCTATAGGATCAGATTTGGGAACTGCAACGACATTTGAATTCCCTAGAGAAAGAGACCCAGAGAAACTGACCGAGCACTCCAGGGAAGGCCGATTCCTTTCTTGGAGAGAAGGAGGCTGACCCCATGCTGTAGATTTACTCTGTGATGGCAAACAAACTTGCCACCCCAGAGACACCAGACTCCTCTTTTTGAGAGGAGAAGACTCAGTCAGTGGTTACAAAGAAGATAAAGCACCAAGAGCCCTTGGTCCCAGGGGATCAAACTGTTGAGCCACCTCAGATGAAAGAGTTCACCACATATCATCCATACACCCAAATGGAAGTGGTGGACTTGGGTAAATGGTTTTGTCAGAAACCAGGAAAGTTCTTCGCAGCTTAGCTGCTGCATTTGTGGGACCTGACGGTAGTTGGAATCATTTGCATGGCACAGGTGATGGAGAAACAGATGGGCCCTTTTGATTTTGGCTTGATCCCTCTGGCTGGTTCTTTTAGTGCTCATTCATCTTGCAGCTCTGGGGCATATCAGACTTCGTGCCCTTCCCCTGGAGTTCTGGGCAAGAGCAGGTTCAAAACTTTCCAGATCAGTGACCACAGAAAACACTACCTCCCTCAGCCATGCCCAGGCAGAAGTGGAGGAATAACAGACTGAAAGGCCAGAAAAGTGGTTTTTTTTTGTTTTTTTGTTTGTTTTTTGGGTTTTTTTTTTGGCAGTGCCCTTTATCTTCCTAATTCCTTTTAGCAGATTTCCATCAAGGAAAGAACTTTACAGCTAACTGGGGACTGACCAGACTGGAGGAGTTTTTGGGTCTACAAACTCACTGTCCAGAGTTGCCCCTTCCCTGACCACTCCAATATTCTGACTCAGACCCTCTCACCAGCTGCAGGTGTTTCTGACCTCTGCTAATGAACAGGCAGGGCTGGAAGCTAATCAGCACACGGTTTGAACCTGATCAGCCAACTCTTGACCTAGTCCACTTGGGATGTTATAATGAAATACCACAGACTGGAAAGCTTATGTACATGAAAGTCTATTACTTGTAGTTATGGAGACTGAGAAAGTTCAAGATCAAGGTGTTGGTATCTGTCAGGAACACTCAGTATACTGGGTTGTCTCTCAGTGTCCTCAAATGGTAGAAGAGGTCAGGGAGATCTGAGTAGTCTCTTTAGGAGAAAAGATCTCATTCCCAGGGATGTCATCTCATGATCTAATTACTTTCTCAAAGACCCATTGTCTCAAGTCATCTCTTCTAGTATTAGCTTTCAACATATTAATTTGTGGTCTCTTTGCTGTCAATTTCTTTATTTGAAATGGGGGATGATTTTGCATTGCAGGAATTCTTTAAAATAGAGTACGCATATATGTGAAAACATATTCCCCAGAAAATGGAACATTGTAATTCTTTATAAACATTATCAGAGTGACTAGTCAATGAAAATAGGATCTTTTGGGGAATGATGGAAAGCCCAAAGGGATTTCCAATCTTGTGACTCTGTTCTTTAAATTATTTTCTTCCCTTTTTTTGTGGGTGTCATTCAATTATTCTGTTTTCCCATTCAGAAATCATTGTGAAAATTGGGAACTGCATTCTAAAGTGACCCTAAAGTTTCTGGTGAAAGAATTCTGGAGCCCGGATCCTGCTTCCTAGCAGGCAGTATGACTGACCAGGTACCTATGGAGCAGGAGACATGGACATGCAGTGCACAGGGAAGTGTCATTCCCATGAAATGCTTAGGGCATGGGTACACCCAACTATGCACACAGTACACTGGCAACCTGGCTTGCTTGGGTGCTTGAGAAAAATCACCTGCAAGTGGTCCATACGGGGAACATCCTCATACTAGTTGGCTATTGGCCTGGAAGGCCACCACCCCCTTATTTTCACAATTTGGCTGAGCTATGGCTGGTTCACGAGGCTTGCACTTAGATTAGAAGGATCCCAGCCTTGGGGTCTCTTAGCACATAACTATAAGAGAAGAGTGAATCTTGCAGCTCCACCCCCTTGATTTCCAGCATGTCTTATTGAAGCTGAAGGCAGAGCAGAACCAGCTGGTAATTTTACGGCAGAAAAGGAATGCTGAGCTTGGGCCTTTCTCTCCTAGCTCCTTTAGCAACTGGACTGACTTTGGGTCTGCCACTTTGAGGGCCCTTTTGGTTGCTACTGGTCTCTGGCTGGGGCTTTCACAGCTGCCTATCCACCTGAAGCTCTTGCTTGGGCCCTTGGTTCTTAAGTGAACAGCTGCCCACCATCTCCATGTGCAGCCCCATCCAGACCCTGGCCTCAGCTGAGTAGACATACCTGGGGCAGAATAAAGAAATGACACCTGGCCAAGGGTCAGCCAGTTTTTTTTGTTTCTTCTGTGCCCTTCCTGTTCTCTCTATTTCTCAGTCCCTCCATAAATAAGCCCTTTTCTTTCTCTCTGTGTGTCTGCATTTTGGTTTTGTCTTGTGTTCTGAAGCTTGCGGGTGAATATCAACCAACCATGCCAACTACTTTTCCCCAGGTTGCCCCATTTCAATTTGGTGCCAATATGGGGCCATTAGCCATGGCTGGTCAGCCCTAGGAACTCCTACCTGCACTTGTCACCATGGCAGACTCTCACTGCTTGACACACAACGAGGTGTCTGTTCTTCATCTGAGGAATGTGGGTTTTATGAAGTGTGTGTGTGTGTGCATGTTTTGGTACAGGTATAGGTTCAACACTCAATTATCCTTACTTTTCTGCCTAATACTTAGATGGTTCTCAATAAATTTCCATGTATATAAATAATACAAAACTCATGTGGTGCAACTGTAAACTAAAGGGTTGCAGTTCTGATTTCCACATGAGCCAGTGCTGGTATTGTCTAAGTAAACTGAGGCGATGACAGTTCTGTGTCTCATATATTCACACCTGTACTAGGACATCAGGTTAAACTACAGGCACCCACTATGTGTCTTGTTATGTGCCCTTTATATACATTGTCTTATTTCTTCTAAAGGAACTGATTGCCAATGAAAGTAGAGTGAAAGATAATGGAACGAAAGATGGAGCAATCAGCAGTGTGTTTCCACTGTGAGATTTGTCTTATAGTTACTTCAGCTAGAGATACCAAAACAAACAAGCAAAGAAAAAATCAAACTTGTTAACAAAGACTAGGTAAGTTAGAACCACTGTGGGATTATAGCTACTATTGTTAAAACATGTACATACACACATTTACACGCTCACAAGCACACACTTCTATAACACAAATATGTATGCACATACACACTCTTGCAGAGGGATTTAAGGCATTACTTTCTGCTTTATACTGTGGCCATTTTTCTGAAAGTCACTTTTCTGAAATTCAAAATAGAACGAACTTCTTCCGAATTATAAGGAGGAATGAATTCTATTTCTTGGGATTAACTTTGAGGTTCTTAAAAGTAAAATCAATTTGCATTTGATCCTGCCTACTTTGATTGTACTGCCTGTAACTCAGCAAGTTATTGCCCCTACCTTGATGTCATTCTTGTTTATATCTCTGCACATGGATAGAATGCTTTTCCTTTTCTTGCCTGTATCAAAACCATGCTGAAACTTTTCATGCCCTGCTGTTCCTTCTTTCTTTCCAGTGTAGTTTCTACCGTCCTTTGTGGGGAAAGAGGGAATATTGAAAGGGGTCTGTCAATATTTGTCTCTGTGTTCCTAGAATGCTGTGTTCACAGACATCACAGTAAATTAAGGACCTGGAACTGCTGCGTGCCCAGGAGGGATTTGCTCTCTTTCTTGGGGAAAATAAACCATTCCCTTTTCACCTGCCTCCCCTTCTGCAATAATTTTGAGGGAACACCAAGGTAAAAAGAACAGAGATATTTCTTTAAACCCAGTTTTGGACAAGACATTGAGGAAGGAATCTCTATCAGTCAGAAGTTTATTAAGCATTGGTCTCTAGTTCTCTGTACTGACCTTTGGCATTTATTCATCCAAGCATTCATTCACCAAAGTTGGTTAAACATCATCTGAGACAAATTCTGTTTCAAGCATTGAGATGGGCATCTTTCACCCCAATAATACATACAAAGAGTGCATATAATGAACTATTACAGATATGTGAACAAGATCCTAGCAAGGAAAGGAGCTGAGCTGTTGTGAGGATTGCAACATGAAAAACAAAAGACGACAGACCTTATAGATTTTGTTTTTTGAACCGAAGAACAGATTGTTTGTGCTGATAGTAAGGCTGCATAATATTATTATAATATCAAGAAAACTATTAATAGCTAGAGCAGGGAGGGAGTGGGGCCCCAACACAGTGGAGAGTAGACACACACTCACACACAGTACATCCAGTTGGCTAGTGAGTACAATCTACTAATGAAGCCAGGGAGTACTGGTGCCTCGCAACTTCTCCTTCTGTGACATAAATCACCAGGGGGTCCTCTTCTATGCTTGCTGAATTTGCTATAACAAAGATACGGAGCAAGAAAGAGAAAGCTGTGGACAGATCATAGCCATGCTTCTCTAGGGCCCAACCCTTGATATTATAGGAAACTTTTTCTACTCTTATAATGTCCCTCCCTTGACAGCCCTTTAACCTAGAAGTCTCACTTGGGCAACTCATATCAGAATTTTCAAGTCAAGTGTGACTTCTGAGCTTAGAGCGTGACAAGTCTTTGACCTTGGAAATTTTCAAGTTTGCTGGTCACTTCCTCAGAGAACAGCTCTAATGACTACCCTCCCCCAGGAGACTTGCTGTTGAGTGTCAGCCATGTGTAGCAGAGAAACAGCCTGAAGGGTCACAGAGTGAGTCAAGGTGTTGTTGACAAACATCGGCATTGGAGGTGGGTTCCTAGAGTAGACAATGAAAGGTGTTGATTTTCTGCAGGTGAGGATCAAGTAGACAGACAAATCACCCCAAGCAAGCAAGAAAGAAGAAACACATGAGCACAAAAAAAAAAAAAAAAAAAAAAAAAAAAAAAAAAAAAAAAAAAAAAAAAAAAAAAAAAAAAAAAAAAAAAAAAAAAAAAAAAAAAAAAAAAAAAAAAAAAAAAAAAAAAAAAAAAAAAAAAAAAAAAAAAAAAAAAAAAAAA
>PVHY01006612.1:0-35343 GCA_004024945.1 Uropsilus gracilis | reverse complement strand
CAAGGTAAATAAGGAACACAGAGTGATCTGGGAGTAGCACCATGATCAGAGAGAGAGGAGAGCCAAGTGATGGTGACTGCTATTGAGAAAGGAGAAATGATACCTTAGACAACTATTTGTTCTTCTTTTCTCCTTAGCAGGTAACATTGCAATTTTCTTTAGAGGTAATAAGAATAATCAAAGAAGAGAGTGTATTATTGTCTTCCTCATCCTCATTCCCATTCTCTTATTGTTCCTCATATAAGTCTTTAATATAAATTTCAGAATCATTTTGTCAATTTAAGAAAGAATTCTAATTCTTAGAGAAATCTATTATTATAGGAAGAAGTTAATATATTAGTAAATATCTTGTGCATATTTTACCAAATTTTCTAAGTTTTTAATGTTTTATGAAACTATTGTAAATTTTTTTCACTTTTTCTATATGTTGGCTGCATATATTAAAATGCAACTTTTATATTTGTCTTATATGCAGCCTATTTACTAAATGCTTTATCTTAGATTTCTCCTTTTTCTTCATTTCAGCTTCCTTCACATCTTAAGATCTCATTAGAAAAGTCTCAATCAGTCTTCTTTTAATCCATTGAAATTTCTCTCTCCCAAATCATTCTTAGGAAATAGCTGTCTCTATAAACTCCAAAGTTATCCTCATTATCAAGTCCAATTGCCCCAATTGTCCCAACTCAGCTTATGTCTTCTCTATTTTCTCTTATTCATCTGATGCTGCTGACTGGTTCTTTTCCCTGTCTTCTGAAATATGTTCTCTGCTCTTTAAACATCTAATCTCTATAACTGGTTTCATCGATCTCTATCCCCATATAAGAAATTCATCATTTCCTTCAAGAATTATTCTTTGTCTCTATTTTTCAGAAGTTTTATGATGAATTTTAGGAAGGACTTACTTGGGGCTATCTTGATTAGGAACTATGATAATGGTTGATGGATGTGGTGGTGGTGAGAATATTATAGGGACTATGAAAGGGAAGAAATCAGATGTATGAAAAATAAACAATGAGGTAAGAAAATAAACCTATATTAAAATTTAAAAATTGTATATAGTGCCTTTAATATTCATTTGTAGTGATTTCAAATTTTAATGATTTATTATTCCACCTGTAAGTTTTAAAAGTTTATTTTTATATTTTAGTGTGAAAATATAGATATAGATTTTAAAAATAGTACTTTGAATTAAATTCTCATTAAATTGTGATTTTATGAGAGAATGTGTCAATGTAAGACCTTTCATTTTAATAATTTCTAAAACATTCATGTTCCCAGAGAAAAATTAGACATTCTGAAATTTTTAGATTTATAAATTTACATTAGAAATTCTATTAGTTCCTTGTAGTTTTTATTGAATACTCTGCATAATAGAATTTATCATCTATAAATAAATGCCATATGAATTACTTTATTACTTTACTTTTTTCCTATACTTTATTTCCTATTTTACTTTATTTCCTATACTAATACATTACTTTATTTCCTATATGAATACATTTTCTCTTTCTTGCCTATCACACCAACTACAACTCTTTTCTTCTTTTTAAATTCATTACATTTACATTGTTGCAGTTCCTATATTTCTCTTGCCACCATATCATTCATGACCCATCACCACTTTCCCTTGTGTTTCTCCCTCCCTCCTCTTTTTTATTCCCTTCCTTCTCTGTCTTTTCTTGATGTTTCATTTCTATATTAGCTTGTTACCTTTTACTATTCTTGTTATTTTATTTGATTTATCTATAATCAAATCATTCAGTATTCATCTTTTTCTTTCTGACTAATTTCAGTCAGCATAATTCCTTCCAACTCTATCCATGTTGCTGTGAAAGGCATGAGTTTGTCTTTTCTGATTTCTTTTCTACTGTCTGAATATACCACAACTTTTTGATTCATTAGTCTGTTTGGGGGCATTTGGGCTGTTTCTATATCCTTGCTATTACAAATATTGTTGCAATAAACATAAGCAAAATAGTATTTTGGTATCCTTTGGATAGATTACCAGAGGTAGGATTGCTGGGTCAAATTTTTAGTAGTTCAATTTTTAGTAGCTTGAGTATATTGTAGTTCAATTTTAGCAGCTGGTAGTTCAACTTTTTTTAGCCTTTAGGATCCTCCTCCAAACAACCTTCCATAGTGATTGGGCCAGCTTGCTCTCCCATTAACAGTGTAAAAGTATTTACTTTTCTCCATATCCTCACCAGCACAAGCATTGATTATTTAAATAATAAATTATTTAAATAATTTATTTATGTATATATACATCTTTTTTCTTCCAGTCATCTGTCTTGGGGCATTTGGGTTGTTTCCAGGTCCTTGCAATTATAAATAGTGCTCCAATAAAAATCCAAGCACACGTGTCCCTTTGTACCCACAGTGAGGTCTCCTTTGGGTAGATTCCCAAAGAGCAATTGCTGGGTCAAATGGTAGTTCCATTTTCGTTAGTCTGAGGATCCTCCACACTGCTTTCCGTAGTGGCTTGGACCAGTTTACATTCCCACCAGCAGTGTAAAAGTGTTCCTTCTCTCCACATCCTTGCCAGCACTTGTTGTCTGTTTTTTGGATGTGGGCCATACTAATTGGTGTAAGGTGGTATCTCATTGTGGTTTTGATTTGCATTTCTCTCATTGCCAGTGATGTTGAGCAATTTTTCATGTGCCTGTTGACCATTTGTATTTCTTCTTTGGAGAGTGTTTTTTTAGTTCTTCTCCCCATTTTTTGATCAGTTTTTTTTCCTTTGTTTTTGTTTAGTTATGTGAGTTCTTTGTGTATCTTTGTTATCAGACCCTTATCACATGTATGGAGGGCAAAATTTTTTTCTTACTCAGTTGGGATTCCTTCTTTTTTTTTTTTTTCTGTTGTCTCTTTTACTGTACAGAAGCTTTTTAGTTAGATGTAGTTCCATCTGTTTGTGCTTTTCTTCATTTTTTTGCCATGTATAGATGTGCCAAAAATGGATTTCTGAATTGTAACTTATGAAGGGTTTTGCCCAGGTTTTCCTCTATGTAGCTTATGGTTTCAGGTCTTACATCCAAGTCTTTTATCCATTTTGAGTTAGTTTTTGTACATGGTGTGAGGGAGGTATCTTAGTTCATTTTTTTTTTTTTTGCATGTCTTGGTACAGTTTTCCCAACAACATTAATTGAAGCAACTGCCCTTGTTTCAGTGTAAGTTTTTCACTTCTTTGTCAAAGATTAGTTGACTGTATATGTGTGGCTTTATTTGGGGATTCAGTTCTGTTCCATTGGTCTCATTGTTTTTGTACCAGTACCAAGCTGTTTTAATTACTATGGTTTTGTAGTATAGTTTGAAATCTATCACCAGCATTTGTTGTTGCCCTCCCCCTTTTTTTAAATATGAGCCTTTCTTAGCAGGGTAAAGTGGTAGCTCCTTGTGATTTTGATTTTCATTTCCCTGATTGTAAGTGATATTGAACACTTCTTCATATGTCTGTTTTTCATTTGTATTTCTTCTTTGGAGATGTGTCTTTTTAATTCTTCTGTCCTTTTTTGTCTGTTTGTTTGCTTTGTTTTTGTTAAGTTGTTTAAGTTATTTTTATATCTTTGATATTAGCCCCTTTATCTAATTGTGTAAGAAGCAAATATTTTCTCCTATTGCATTTGGATTCTCTTTGTTTTGATATTTGTCTTTTTTGCTATACAGAAACATTTAGTTTAAAATTGTCCCAGTTGTTTATCCTTTCCTTTATTTTTAGTCTTAAAGGTTTCTGAGATGTTTGTCCTTGAGTGTTTTGCCTATGTTTTCATCTATATATTTTGTGTGTCTGGTTTTATGTTGAGACCTTTCATTTATTTTTTATATGGCTTGAGATAACCCTCTAGATACATTTTTTTGCAAGTTGCTTTCCAGTTTTCCCAGCATCATTTACTGAAGAGGTGTTCCTGTTGCTCTTTTGTTGCTCCTTTGTTGCTCCTGTTGCTTCTTTGTTGCTCCTTTGTTAAAGGTTAATTGGTCATATATCTGTCCAATTAATTATGTTTTAGTTTTCTATTCAATTCCATTGATCTATGTGTCTGTTTTTGTTCAATACCATGCTATTTTTATTACAATGACCTTGTAATACATAGTTTAAATTTGGGGGGGGTATAATTCCTCCATTCTTCCTCCTTTTAGTCAGGAAAGATTTTGTTATTAGGGGTTTTTGCGGTTCCATACAATATCAGTAGCATTTGTTCAATTTTTCAAAGAACATCATTGAGATTTTTATTGGAATTACATTGACTCTGTAGATTGCTTTTGGTAATATGGTTATTTTTATGATGTTAATTCTTCCTATCCATGAGCAGGGAATATCTTTACATTTTTTTTCTGTTTTCTATCTCTTTTCTTCTATAGGTCTGTCATCTTTTTTTGATAAGTTTATTTCCAGGTGAATAAATTTAAATTTTCTTGGCACAATTGTAACTGGGATAGTTCTTTCAATTTTGTCTTTTTGATACTAATTATTTGAGTATAGGAAGGTTACTGATTTTTGTCTATTAATTTTATTTAATTAATTAGTTTTAATTAAGTAGTCTGCTACTTTACCAAATCTGTTTATTGTTCAATTCATTTTTTTGTTGATTTTTTGGGATTCTTTATATAAAGTATCATATAATTTGCATTTAATGCTAGTTTCACTTTTTTTCCTATTTGGATTTATTTTATATCTTTCTTTTACCTTAGTGCTGCAGGTAGAACTTCCAGTACTATGTTGAAATATAGTTATGGGAGCAAGCATCTTTGTCTTGCTCCAGATCTTTTCTTTAATATTTAAATTTTTGCTGTTTACATATTTATGATTATATGTATGCATATATGCATATATATATAATTATATCACATCATTGCATTTCCTAGGCTCACACTCCCCATCATCCATGAACCCTCTTCTTATCTTCTTGTGCTCATCCTTCCCTGATTTCTCCCTCTCTCCTTTCGCTTCCCTTCCCTAGCTATTGTTCTAGTTCTTAATGTAAATAATTGCAATTTTTCCTCCTTAAAAATGACATTTGCTAGTGGTTTGTCATATATGCATTTCATCATTTTAAGATATATCCTTTTTATCCAAGTGTTTCCAGTATCTTCATCATACATGGTCTTTATCAAGTGCTTTCTCTGCATCTATTGATAAGATCAGATGATTTTTATTTTTCTCTTTATTGCTGTGGTGGGTTATATTAATTGATTTTTGGATGTTGAAGTATTCTTATGTCCCTGGGATAAATCTTACTTGGTTATGGTATATAATCTTTTCGGTCCATTGCTGAATTCATTTTGCCTACACTTTGTTTAGGACTTTTGCATTTGTGTTCATTAGGGAGATTCTTTCTTTGTGTTATCTTGTTTGGTTTGGATATTGGTGTACTATTTGCTTCATAAACCATATTTAGTAGCTTTCCTTATTTCTCAATTTTTTAAAAGAGTTTTTATAATACAGGCATTATTTTATCTTTGAATGTATGTGAGAACTCCTTTTTAAAACCATCTAGTCCTAAGCTTTTGTTTTGTTCATCTGAGAAGGAAGATTTTTCCTTCATGAAGGAAGGAGATTCTCACAAGATTGAGCGCTCTTGATTGATTTTTTTAATCTTGAAGTTTTTTTTAAATATGTGGCTCCAGTCTCTCCTTGTCCAATGTGTCTCCTCAGAGAAATCTGTCAGTCTAAAAGGTTTTCCTTTGTCTTGGATTCTTGGTAGTTTTATTGTTATGTGTGTTGCTATTGTTTTTCTTTCATTAAGGTAGTTTGGTGTCCTAAATTTTGTATGCCTATTTTCATTTTCTTCCTCAGGTTTAGGGAAGTTCTGCTCAATTATTTCCTTAAATAGAGTTTCAGTTCCCATGACTCTTCTCCTTCTGAGATTCCTAAAATACCTATATTTCCTTTCCTCATGGTATCTGAAAAATCTCTAGTGTTTCCTCTTTCTTCTTGCTCTGTATCTCTCTTTTTTAACTTTGGATCTTTTTATGTTGGTGCCTTCAAGAGTCTGGATGTGTTCATCCATTTCATCTATTCTATTTTCATGGCTTTTCTGAGCATTTTAAAGCTCTTCAATTGCTAGTTTTATGTCCTGCATTCCCTTTAGTTTTTCTCTTAAATATTCAATTTCATTCTTCTATTGGTTGATTATGTTACTCATTGTTTTTTTCTTTTTCATATTTTTCTGCATTTTCTTTTAAATTTTTGAGTGACTTTATTATGGTGAGTCTGAATTCTTTATCTGACAAGTGCAACAATTCTTCTGCACCTTCATTACTGAATTTTAGGCTTTGTCTTTCCATTGGTAGATATTGTTTCCAGAAGAACTTGAGTGAACACTTGCATTTTTCTCCTTTTCTGTTGTTTGTTTTCAAGCTTGCTTTTTGCTCTTATTCTGGCTGGCATGATTTGAAAGTTCTTTCTAGAGTATGAATGATTCTTCCTTGTGCCTGAGCGGCTGTGGTTACCTTCCGGATGAGTGCTGTGGTGGCTGGTGCACTCTTGTGTTTAGTGGGGTTTGCAGAGATTTTGGTGGGGGGAAACTTGCTTCTCCATCAGGTGTTTCTCTCCTTCAGACTGTGGAATGGGTCCTCTCCTGCATGCCTCAAGAGGTCCCTTGGGCCAGCGGGATTGGATGGCAAGGTTGTTCCCTCACCTGGGTACCTTTATCTGCTCAATGACTCGTCTTCACTTTTCCTGGAATTACTGAGACTGGTTGTGCTCTGGGCAAGCATGTCTTCCCCTCTAGGTAGCTTTGTACTGCTCCTTCCCAGGGTTCTACAACTGTTCAGTATAAAGTGCTAGAATATATATTTTTGCTATGGTCTTGAAATTATATTCTTTAACCTCTGGGATGTGATGTTGGTGATATATTACAGATGAGTTTTAGCATCAGGTTAAAAAGGGTTCCTTCTCCTATATTGATGGTAATTACTATCAGGAGCACATGTGAATTTCATGAAAAGTTGGTTTTTTGTTTTTTTTTTTTTTAACTCGCAAGATGATCATATGACTTTTTTTAGTGTGCTAATATGGCAATGTACATTAATTTTCCAAAAGTACTAAAATCTTTCATCAACAATATAAATTCAGTGTTATTTATGTACATTATACAATGTTGCATTCAATTTTCTAAAACCTTTATATAAATTTTCACTTACCTATTCCAAGTAGGTATTATTTTATAATTTTTTTTTTCTCCTTATAACGTCTTTGACTACATTACTAATTTTGGGATCAAGGTAATACTGGCCTCATAAAATATTGCAGATAAGCCATTCTTCCTCTTCAATATTCTAGAAGTCTATAAAAATGTGTTATATTTTTTACTGCCTTAAATTTTTGTAGAATTTGGTAATAAAGCCATGTTAATTTAAACTCTTCTTTGTGCAGTTCTTACCTGTAAATTTATTTACATGATATTTCAGATTATGTATATCCTTTGGTTTTGGTTTTACATTTTTAGATTGTATTTTTAACGGACTTTTCATTTTCTCTTAGTTGTTGTACTTATTGCTATCAAACTTGACATTCTTTATTATAATTCCTTATTGTGCTATAATTTCTATCTGCAGATTTTGTGTAGTATTGCTATTCTAATTTCTGTTATTTTTATATTGTACCTTCATTATTTTCCTCAATCCAACTGTGTATATGAATTTATTGATCTTCTAATAGAAAAAAAACTGTCATTGCATTGACAATTTCTATTGATTATCTGTTTTATTGATTATCTGTTTATGATACATGTATTCTGATTTTTTTTATTGATTCTCATAACTATTTTTCCTATCTACTTCTTTACCCATTCTTCATTTGGTTTTTTTTAAAATATTTTTTTATTATTTTTTTTTATTTATATATATTTCACATGGATGGGAAGAATTAACATCATCAAAATGGCCATCCTACCAAAAGCAATCTACAGATTCAATGCAATACCATTAAAAATTCCAATGACATTCTTTAAAGAGATAGAACAAAAATTACAAAAATTCATATGGAATAACAAAAGACCTCAAATATCAAAAAACCTCCTCTCCAAAAAAAGAGAGAATGGAGGACTAACTATTCCAGACTTCAAGCTATACTACAAAGCCATAATACTTAAAAAGGCTTGGTACTGGTACAACAACCGACAATTCATTTGGTTTTTGAAGATTAAATTAAAACCATACATTTGAAATTTCCTTCCTTGCTGACATAGCCTTTTTTCCAGTTTTATTGAAAATGATTTATATATATATTATATATATTGAAAATGATTTATATATATATAATATATATTATATATATATATATATCATTGTATACAATTAAGGTATACAGCATGGTCATTGCAGTTTGTGAAATTATTGCCACAATAGTTTCAACTATCAATCATTTCCTGATTTAGTTCCTATCAAAAAAGAAAAGAAAAATGTTGAAAAACCTTAGATTTTTACCAACTTTCCTATAAATCTTACAGTAATATTATCAATATTCATAATGTTGTATATTACTAATTACTAATATAGTGTTATAAATTCTTCAAGATATACTAGTTACATCATTCCACAATTTTTGATATGCTGATTTTTTTCATTTTTATTCAGATGGAAAATACAATGTTTCCCCTTTTAACTTATTCTTCCACCTTCTTCCATCTTCTTCCAAGATTATTTAGAAACACTTGTAGGTAAAATACTTGGAGATGTTCAAAATATCTTTTTAAAATTTCTAAATAAGCATATTTGGTAAGAATATATACTTTTAATGTCTTGAATTCTTTCCAATTTATCAAGACTTAGAACAATACATAAACAACCTTGGAAAATATTTCATGTAATCTAAAAAGAACATTATTATGATGTGTTCTATAAATATCAAATAGATCAAGTTGGTTGACAGTGTTGATAAATTCTCTCTATCCTTACATATATTTGAAGTACAGGGATTTGTATCCAGGTAAGTTTATTTATTACTCTGAGGTTCTCCCACCATGATCCCTTAATCTCTTGTGCCCAATCATCACCTGATTTTTCTCTCCTCCCCCTCTCTTGCTCTGTGCTTCCATTCTGTTGACAGTTTTAAATTATTCTTCTCCACTTGTTTGTTTTTCCTACATCCCTCATGTAAATGATTGCTTTTCCTATCTTCCATTTATTAGTGAAACCATATGGTTTCTATTTTATTTCTTTCTGACTTGTTTTTACAAATATGATTTCTTCTAGTTCCATCCACGTTATCTTGAATTCATCAAATTTGTCATTTTTAATTGGTAATTAATGTTCTGGTGTGTATATATATCACATCTTTTTCATCCATTCATCCATTTGGGCACAATGTGAGATCATTCAGTATTTCTTTTTCTTTCTGGCTTATTCCAGCTAACATGATTCCCTTTACGTCCATCCATGTTGCTGCAAATGATATTAGTTTATCTTTTTTTTGTATACAATATACATTTGTATCTTTTTGTGTATACAATATTCCATTGTATACACAACTTTCTGACCCATTTGTCTGTTTGGGGGCATTTAATTTGCTTCCAAATCTTGGCTATTATAAATAGTGCTGCCATAAACATCTGAGTATAGGTGTCCTTGTGAATTAGAGTTTTTGTAAACTTTAGGTAGATTCCTAGAAGTGGATTACTGGATTGAATGATAGTTCCATTTTAAGTAGTTTAAGGATCCTCCACACAGTTTTCTATAGTGGTTGGATTATTTTCATTCTCACTAGTATGGTAAAAGTGTTCCTTTCTCTCCACATTTATGGCAGCATTTGTTTGTTGTGCATTTTTATATGGTTCATTTTTTTAATCTAATTAATATGACATGTATTCATTGGTGCAAAATTATTATTGTCAAATAGTCATATTTTAATGGGCATGTATCAATAAGGCAGGCCAAGGATGAGAATTTTAGATAGATATGAGGGGGAAGACAATTGTGATCAGTGCATAAATGTTGCATTAAATATCAAAGTAATACATTGGAGAAATTCAAATGGTGTCATAAAATCAAAGAGAAAGGTAATCACACATATCAGAGAATGATTGACTCTTTTTTATGTTTTATTCATTTTTTAAAAAATTGTTGCATAAATAAATAGTTGCTGGGATGCCTTCCCTACCACCCAACACCTGATGCCCGTTCTGTTCACTCAAACTCCTCTCTTGTTGTTTGTTGATTTATGTTGAGTGCATTGGTTTATTCCTTTTCTGTGGTTATATCTACTTGATGGGTGAGGGACTGTGTTTCTGGTACACAACATACCCTGTGTGAAGGTTTGTAGTCTTAGCTTTGCATTGGGCATCCTGGCCATGCTCATTTGAGGTTTATCAATGTCTTCTCATTGCTGGCTGCCCTCTCCAGTCCATTCTCCCTACCTATCCACTGCCTCTTCACCCCACAGCTCTGCCTTCTGACTTGGGGGGACCTTGCTCCCTGTCACTTCCAGTAATGAGGTTTCTCGGTGAGGGTAGGCATCCACTGATTGCCTTTGTGCATCATCTCCACTTCTTTATCTGGTCCCTCACATGTTCTATGTCACTGTTTGCAATGTTTCTGTTTTTCTTATTCCTCCTGAGGACTAAGTGGAGTGAGAGTGAAATGGCAAGGGCATCCTGCTCCCTCAGCATCCTCCCCTTCCTCCCTCCCCCTGCTATTCCAGGACCCTGAGTGGATCCAATGTTGCTTGTGGCACAGGTCCAGTACAGGTATCCCAGGCCGGTCTCCAGGTCCTCTTACTAGCCAACTTGATGGCAGGGGGTGCTTGGTGTGTGCAAATTGGGTACAGCTGCCAGCCGGCATGCACCAGTCAATAAGGGCACGCGTGGCTCCCACAAGTCACGTGGCCTGGAGCTTCCCAAGTCAGTGCCTAGGCCCCTCCCACCACTGAGATGTAAGCAGAAGGAACCCTGTGTATATGGGCCATTCTTACTGGTGTGAGATGATATCTCATTGTGCTTTTGATATGCATTTCCCTGATTATTAGTGATGCTGAGTATTGTTCATAAGCCCATTGGCCATCTGTAGTTCTTATTTCAAGAAATATCTTTTTCGCTCTTCACTCCATTTTTTGACTGGGATTTTTGCTTTGTTTTATCTCAATGACATTCTTTAAAGAAAAGAACAAATACTATTGAACTACATATGGAATAATAAAAACACAAATAGCCAAAGTTCTCCTGATCAAAGGGAGAAGAATGGAGGGATAGCACTCCCACACTTCAAATTATGCTACAAAGCTATACTAATTAAGACAACATGGTACTGGAACAAAAACAGACACACAGACCAATGGAACAGAGTTGAAAGTCCAGAAATAAAGTCACACATACACAATCAGTTTATCTTTGACAAAGGGGCAAAATACATATAGTGAAACAAGCATAGTTTTTTTCAACAAATGTTTCTGGGAAAACTGGACTGCTACATGCAAAAGAATGAATCTAGACTGCTCCCTCACACCATGTACAAAAGTCAACTCAAAATGGATAAAAGACTTGGATGTAGAACTGAAATCATAAAATACATTGAAGAAAATATGGGCAAAACACTCCAGGACTTGCACTTCAGAAACCTTTTTCTGAACACACATCTACAAATGCTAAAAAAAAAAAAAAGTGAAGAATATATAAACATCTGGGACTACATCAAACTCAAATGCTTCTGTACAGTAAAAGAGACAATAACTGAAACAAAATGAAACCAAACTGAATGGGAAAAAAAATTTGCCTTCCATACAAATGATAGGGTCTGATAATAAAGATCCACAAGGAACTCACGCAACTTATTCCAACTCATTATTCATAATTCATAATTAAAGGAGTACACTTATGGGTATAAGTCTGTTTCTTCTTTACTGGGTATCAAGAGTTAAGTTGTTTCCCTCAATACCTCAGAACATGACTTATTTGGATACAGTGTCTTTAAAGATATAATAATATTAAAATGAAACCATTAGATCGTTAGTAATCCAATATAGATGACATCCTTATATGAAGATGAGATTAGGACCCAGACATGCACAAATGGAAAACTGTGTGAGGACACGGTGAGAAAACATTTGTCTATGTGCAGAAAGAAACCTCAAAAAGAATCTATGGTATGTAATCTTATTTGAGCCTTAAGGATTGTGAGATACTGCAGTTCTGTTGTTTTAGGCACCCAATTTGAGTCTCTTTGATACAGAAGCCTAAGTAAGCTAATTGAATAGTGTGATATCTTCCATCACAGTTCTTATTCCTTAAGCATCTTGATATGCTTTTACCAAAGTAACTGGTATACTTTTATTGAAGCCATTGATTAAAAAAATGTATTACTTGCAACAGATACATACATACATATATATGTAGCAAAGTTGGGACCAGAGGTAATTAACATTTCTTTTAGTTATTGGTTCTCAAAATATGAATCTCAATATCTTAATTTTCTCCAAGTGCATGTCTCAAACATAGCTTACTGCTTTGTAGTTAGGTTTAGTTAATTTGTTCTCATAAACTTGTGGGTTTTATTTTTTAGGGGTGATAAGTTTCTCTTTTATAATCCTTTGACTCATATGAGTTATTTTTAAAACTCATGTACAGTCATGGAAATTTCTTGAGCAAACTGACTCTAATTATTCCTTTTTATAATTTTACAACAGTAATTCCATCATTATTGTGCTAAACAATGAATTGTATAACAAAAATTATTCCATTTTACATAACAGTGGTAGCTTTCAGAATTTTGTCTTTCTCTATAACTTCCCTTCAGTTTTCACATGATTCAATAGTGTTCCCTACACTCTCCCACAGAACAGCTGAAAAGTGTCATGAGATAGTTTTACTTAAAAAAATAGTTTTACAATTCCAGGAATCCCCAAATGTCCTATGAAATGAACTCAGACCACAGTCCCTGAGTCCCAGTATTTCTTTGGTCTTTAGTTATATCAAGTCAAGAAGGGTGAACTCTATTTGAATGAGAAAAAAAAGAACAAGAAATGGAACTTTTAGTAGCTAGAGGAACATAAGCAGTGGGGTAAAAAGGCAAAGCTTCCCACAAGTTAGATAACCCCACAGAGTACATGATGAATACTCTCACAAACAGCCTTGAAGTACTTGGCTTGAATTTATACCATGTATTACGGCAGCAAGGAGCCAACAAAGTGTCAAGAAAGAGTGATATTATCAGGGCTTTGTTAGTGGAAGCTACCAAGACAATTGGTCTACTCATCTGAGAAAGCAGTGTCTGATAGACAGAAAGATAAAATCAAGCACTTTAAGAGTACTCCAGATGAAAAGTAGTAAGGTTAGAAATAGGACAGTGGTAATGAGTAAACAAGTAGATAAAACCAGAGATATGTCAGAAGCAAAGTGAACCAGAGTTAGTGAAAAGATGGAGATGTCAAAGGTTATGTTGAGTTGAAGAAAAGTTTTCAAAGGATGTGAATCCCTTGAGGTGGGAATGCCACTGCCTAAGACTGAAAGTCAGTAAGTTTTGGAGATGGCAATTAATCTATTTGAAGCTATTCTAAGATATCCTCGTAGATATCTTAATATGAATCCTAGTTGGATATCCTACTAGGATAGTAGAAATAGCCCACAGGAAGATGGAGGTTTTTGATTGTGCTTTCAAGAGGGTTTAGGTGACAGATGTTTATTTTTCAGCTATGAGATATATTTTAAAGTTGAATCAAGAGTGAAACAGTGATAGCTGCTTTAGTCTGTTACATGATGTATGTATCTGTGTATATATGTGCATGTACATATGTTATGCGTTATAACAAAATACAAGTGTCTCATAAACAACATACATGTATTTTACATGTTCTAAAGGATGATAGTCAAAGTTTATGGCTCTGGAATATTCTAATTTCAAAAGAGAGCCCATTTCTTAGATGACTGTCTTCCATGTCCTCTTATGTGTAAAGGATGAGGACATTTTCTGAGGTCTCTTTCATGAGAGCACAAATCCACCAACCTGATCTCCTATCTTCCCAAAGATCTCCTAGAATCATATTGGGCAGTGGGTTTCAACATATGAATTTGGGGATGCACAAACATTCAGTTACAGCAATAGCCCAAAGATACTCTATTTTGGAAGGGTAGAAATCCAAAGTTAGAATCTCAGGACAGTTCCATTTAAGGGTAGATGAGGGGAAAAAAGAATGAAGGAGGAAGAAAACTGATAAAACTCTAAATTAATTTCAAATAGCAAGTAAAACAGTTTCATAAAGGAATTTGTGTTCAAAGTTGTAAAATGATACCAAAAAGTTGACTATTTGTTAAAGAATGAAAAGAAATGGAATAACCAGAAAATTTTCTGTCTCCCTTAAGAAATCTACCAGTCTTGTGACTGCAATGAAGTGTAGAGAGCAACTCAGTTTTCTTGAGGACTTGGGGTTTGGAAAGTAGTTAGAAAAAAACACATTTCATTTGGAAAGATTATAGCAAATATGGAAGCCAACAAGTAAATGAATGAATGGCAGGGGCATGTGATATGGTGACATGTCATATCTAATTCTGAATGGCCTTATTCTTCTTATATGTTTACCAAAGAAAAAGAATCTCCCAAATTTATTATACTGTTAAAGTTGTATTACAATCTTTGGGAGTTCTTGAGCTGCTCAATGGTATTTTCAATTTGCCAATAACAAGCATTTTAGAAATTACATTTTTTTCACAATTAAGACTTCTCTTCTGAAGATGTTATTCTAGTTTCCCTTGCTTGTCCCTTCTCTACCCAAAGATGTCATAAGGAGAGTCATGTTTTACTAATTAGAGCTCGTGATAGATCCAGGGAATTTCCTACATAAGGTGGCTCTGCGTTTTAAGACCATTGGTCAGATTTGACCTCTCTTTACCAGTTCTCAGGTCTAAACCAGGACACTGACATTGGGTGTGTAGAATAACCCCTGGGAGGTGAGTCTGGCAAGTTCTAACACTAACCAGCCAACTGGCACTACTGTTTAATTCCTAGGACAGGTTCCCCACCCAAATGATGAGGTGTTTTAGAGTTGTTGTCAAACTGCTTACACAAAATAGAACTGAGGCCCAAGCTATTAAGTGAAACATTAGTTAACAATGACTTAATGATCAATGCCAAGAAAGAGTTTCTCACAAAGAATGTCCTTGAAAGGAAAATCATGATATTTACAATGTCAAAAAGCAATGGACATTTTTGACTAAGCCTTGTGCAAGTATGTGTATATGTACCTGCAGATTAGATTAAATCAGAGTCTGTGAGTTTAGAAAGAAAACTTGTCATTATTACATCCACTGCATAGAATAACTATTTTCTTTTATTGAGCAAATAAGATTAATTGATAGAAGAGATTAATACTTTTGTGATTTTTATTATCTGTCATTAAGACTAATTATGTTCATATATTTAGGAGTAGTTCTATGTCTTTATTACATATATGTCTTAATTTTAAATTACAGGATAGAGTAATATTGATTGTAAGTTTTATATTTAAGCATTTTGATATACCATTTTACTCTTTCCTTGTTGATAGTGTTTACTCAGAGAAGTCATATGTAAGGGGACTTGCCTTAATAGATTACTTACTTCTTCTCCCAGCCAGCTTCAGTTTTTTCTTTGTCTTGAGCTTTTAAAAGTTCCATGACTATGTATTTTGATGTAGCTCTCATTGCATTTAGGTAACCAGATGTTCTTTTAACTTCATAGAGTTGTATATTTAGTTCCTTTTATAGATTTGGGAAGTTTTCTTCTAGTGTTTCTTTGAGTAAGTACTTTTCCATTATTTCTCTCTTCCTTTTCTAGAATACCCATTATTCTTATATTGCTTTTCATCATGGAGTCATTCAGTTAATTCTCAAAGTTTTTTTGCATTTTTCTTCTTCATATTTCTCTTTCTTCTTTGTGGATTACTATTTTAAGGTCATAAAATACATATATGTGTATATGTGTATATAATATATCTACATTACATTTTACATAGATATATATGAATGCACTAAAATCACTCAAAATTCTAACACCATGGGAACATACTTTTCACATTATAATATCAATTTGGAGATAGCAATAACAAAGAAAAATATTACTGAAGACAGAAAACAAAGAATTTTCTATGAAGATTATTTTTTAGTATCATATTATTTAGCTGCACCACATATTATGTTAATATCCTTTTTCTGAATGTTTATTTTGAATCCAGATTTATAGTATTTTTGACAATGCTGAAAATAAGTATATATATATATATTTATACATTTGCACATTATTCCCTAACATACCATTTTGACATTTTTCAAGTAAATCTTGCAAATTTGAAAATAAACTTTTATCTGTAACCATTTTTGAGTAGACAAGTCTCATAAATTGCATTTTCAATTTCAAAATGAGATTTCTTTTAACTATAAGACAAAACAAAATAGATTGGAGAATCTTTCCTGACCACAGTTTTGAGTTTGTGGGGAAAATTTGACGTGCAATCAATGTTTTAATGGAAGTGGTTTCCTTTCTAAATTGCAAAATTCTGTTTGTAAATTATAATGCTAAAGAAAATATATTTTTTGCCTGGGTTGGGCAAATAAGAAAATCCCCATGATAAATTTATGAATATGGAAGTAGAATCCATGCTGGTATCTATGCTACAAAATTTTTGGTATTCAACATTGACTACATTTGACTTAATTACTTTATTTGATCATTCCAACCGTTATCTGATATTGAGAATGATCAATTCTGCTTTTCCCATTTCATCAGTGCAAATTAAAGACAATCAGGGTAGAGATGCAGTCTAGACTAAGAGAAAGGACACATTTCCTTTAAGGAGCAGGGAATCCAACCAGCTGGGGAAAAAGAGAGCTATTAGAAGAGATCTAAAAGAAGAGATCTATAGCACCATATATAGAAAGTCAGTACCCACATGCTTATCTACTGCTAGAAATCCCAGGGGATTAAATCCAGGAAAAGCGTAAGATTACATGTCAGAACACAAGATTTGCCGGAAAAAAATCTTACAGAAAAGGAAAAGATGAGGAGACACTGGACCCCTTCCATGTGTATTATTACACATCCACTTAAAGATGAAAAAATGCAGTTTTATATTGCTGTCCGAAGAAGTAAACCTTGCCCAGAGATGTTCAGAAATGTTTCCTGTGATGGTATGATTTCTAAGTTCAAATATAAGGTGAATTGGATGACTTGCATCATCTGCTTTGACATTTGTTTTGGAGGGCAGTTAGTGAACACCATAAAGAAAAAAAAAAAAAAACAGGGAAAAACAGAGAATCAAAAAAAAGTTTATTTCAGATTATACAAATTTATGTGACCTCTTTATCATTTTCCTTCTCTTTTATTTACTCTCACTTTCATTCAGAGAGAATATAAATTGGTAAATAGCATATGTATGGTAGTCTCTCGGCTAATGTGATACAATTAGTTGTATGAGTTTATCCACTACATTCCTTATCTTTTCCAATACAAAACTCACACATTACAGAGAAGATAATACCCATTCATCTAAACACACTCTTCCATAAGTTTAAATCTGCAACCACATGGACCTTCCACCTGCTAGTATCATGGCCTCCCCTCTGACCATCCATAGTCAATGTATAGAAAAGTTGAAGGTTTGCCCAAAGTCACACAGAATAATGGCTGATCATTGCACAATGTGTATGTGTAACAAACAACTAACTTACTCCAGAGTCATATAACAATAAGCATTTGTTTCCACTCATGTCAGTGGTCAGCCAGACAGTTTGATCTTGTCTAAGAACTTCTGCTGCTCTGACCTGCATTTGAGAGACTTCACTTGTGTATCTCCTTTGGGTTGACAGGAGACATCTGTGTAGCTTTGTTGACTTTCTCTGGGCTCTCACAATACTAAGAAGGCTGTAAACACAGTAATGTCATAAACAGCAGATATGAGCATGTACTCTTGATACCCAGGTCCAGCAACTGAAATATCCTTCCTCTTATATTTTCATAATTAAGAAGTGAGGGATTCATGCCATATCTGGATGGGATGGTTCCACAGTCTCAGTGCAAGTAATCTGCATACAGGAAAGTGAGGAACAGAGGCTATTTTTTCAGTCAATTTATCTATATTTAGGCAATGCTATATAATCCCAGAGAGAAGCATGACCAAGCAAGTAAGAGACCTAACATGCAGAACTTAACTAAACCAAGTCCAGACTAGGAGAGTCACTGTACTTGTGAATGATATGTAGATTATGAAAATGCAGTCAGTGACTCAATTCACAACAGAGAATTAAGCCCTTTGCAGTCCAATTAAATAGATCCTACGCAATATTATCAAACAATATCCTCAGCAACTGGGTAATAGTTAACAAATGAGGGAACAAGAGTCAATATAAATGATTTAAGGTCAAACTCCAAGTTGTTGATTTGCTATTCTAGTTTGTAGCAAGTAATATCCACTGAGATTTAATCGCTGTGTGGTCAATTATTTTCTACCTAACTATTTTCCAATTTCAATACCTAGAACAGAAATAGCTACTCAATAAATAGTTGTGTTTATATTATAATTTTACAATTTTTTGTAGGTGAAATTCTCTCAAGTGTATTCATTTTTATTCCTTGTATTCAGAATAGATTCATATTAAATCTCTCCCTCAAGCAGATAAGATTGGAGAAACATGGTGACTTGTCTAAGGAACATAATCTGAGTTCTTCCTGAATTCCCAAACCTACTTAACTGTTGCATCATATAAGCTCACCCCAAATTGATACAGAATGATGAAAGGGAGACAGAAAAAAGGCAGGCTGAGCTGACAGAAGTTTTCCTCTTGGTTGTCTGATTCCTTACAAAACCTCTTTTAGTGGGAATGACATGAATTAGGTACTCAATTACAAATGATAACTGATATAGTAGTACTATCTCTACACACTAGATGACAAACTTACTTATTCTAATATTTATTAAAATGTGTTCCCTGAATAAATTTAGTTTTCTTTATTTTTAATTGAGGTAATATTTGGATATCCCCACTGCATGTTACCATTATAGTGCACTAACTACTAAATCACCATAGTCCAATATCATAATCGATGGTGGTTCCTTCCCTCTTTATTCTCAGTTCTTTCCTACTCCTTAACCTGTTAAGTGCTCCATTTCTGTAATCAGCTATCAATAGTTAGTTTTTAAGTTTGTATTTATCTGATTCATTAATTACTTTATATTTCACATAGTAGTAGGATCGAATATCATTTACTATTTCTCTTTCTCCTTCTGGCTTAATTTATTTAGCATTATCCCTACTCAATCCATGTTACTGCAAGTGGCCTGAGGTAATATATTTTTGATCATTAAGTAATATTTCATTATGAATGTATACCTCATCTTCTTGATCCACTCAAACATTCTGGGGCACTTAGATTATTTCCATAATTTTGCTATAGTATATATGGAAATCAAGTTTCTTTTCAAATTGGTGTCTTTGAATTTTTTGGATAGATGCCTAGGAGTGAAATTGCTGAGCTGAATGGCTGCTCCACTTTTAATGTTTTGAGACACCTCCAAACGGCTATCTATGGGGCTGCAACAGTGTTTTCTCCACATAATTGTCAGTACTTGTTTCTGGTTTCATCATGGTTTTAATATCATTTCTTAATAATAAGTAATAGTGAACATTTTTTTCATGGGCCTGTTTGTAGTTTGTATATCTTCTTTGGAAAAGTATCTGTTTTGCTATTCTGCCAATTTTTTCAATTGGGTTGTTTGTTTTGTTTTTGTAGTTTCATGAGTTCTTTGGTATCAGTCCTTTGTCAGATATACTGTGTGCAAATGTTTTTCTCTCATTCAGTAGGTTGTCTATTCATTTTAGTCTTGATTTCTTTAACTATGTGGTAACTTTTTAATTTGATGTAGTTCCACCTGTATGTTTTCTTTTGCTCTCCTTGCTGTTAGGATGAATCCCTAAACAAATCAACTAAGCTTATATTGTGAAATGTTTTGCCTATATTTTTTCTGTATAATTTAAGGTGTCAGGCTTTATATCCAAATATTTTATTGATTTTGAATTGATTTTTGTGCATGATGTGAGATAGTGGTCTACTTTCATTTTTTTGCAGCTGGCTAGTTTTCCCAGTACCATATACTGAAGAGGTTATCCTTGTTCCAGTGTATAGACTTAGCTCCTTTGTCATAGATTAACTGTACATATATATTATTTCTGGACTCTCAATTCTACACCATTGGTCTGTGTGTCTATTTCTGTCCTAGTACCAGGCTTAATTATTATAGGCTTAAAATATATTTTGAAACCTAGATTATGATATCCCCATTCTCATTTTTGTCAGTATTGCTTTTGCTATTGATATGAATTATTATGTGAATCCATTTACTATTTTTTTAATTCCATAAAAATGATTGAAGTCTCTCATACTTCTCTAATTGGTATTTATTTAAGGTTTAAGTATTATAATAATGATGACATTCTTATGACATATGCATAACCACAAAAATTGACATTCCATTGCCCTTACTAAACCACAGAGAACAACTCTTCATCACTTATTTTATTTGTAGTGTAGAAAAACATAAAAGGTCTGTTTTTAGATGCCAAGAGTTTTCCTAACTTTTGCTTTATGTATAGTAATAAAAATTGTTTTCAACCCACACCATAAATGTGTCCAAATGCCATTCATTGCCAAACACACACAAACACACACACACTAAAATGGAAACAGAGCTAAAGTGAATAAAATTATATGAACCCATGGATGAACTACTAAAAGGAACAGTATTATTGTGTTGAGAAATTCATGACTTACCTAGAATTAAAAATCAACCTGAATTTAACAAAATACTCTTTTAGAATAACTAAAGTCTGTATCTGACAAAAGGTCGTGGATAACCCAGAGCAGAATAAAACATCTTTACTATCTCACTGTTCAGAAGGTCTGCTTGTTTATGGCCATACCACCTTGAGCGTGCTGTCTCATCTGAAGGTGTTACTCATCCTTGCCCCATCACTCCATCTTTTTATTAAAGAGCCTTTGGAGACCCAGTTGAGCAACTGAAGTTACACAGCTACATAATATAGTTGATTCTCAAATCTAAGATTCCAGCATTTTACATATCCTCCCAGTATATCTTATTCAGAAAATTCTAGATATTAAAATTAAAAACTCAGTTTGAGTTTTCATTTAAAAAGTTTTTAATTTAAAATTAAAAACTAGTTAAACATATTTAATTTTTTTTCTGGAGAGAAAATTATCCTGTCTAAGATACATACACCTGATTGATTAGTAACTGGCAGATCTTGACTACAGGTATTCCAATATTAGACCATTCTTTGTTTCTCCCCCATCTCTCACTACACTAGCACATGACATTTGGGTATAGGAACTACACAGTAGCCATGAAAATCAATGGGAAATGTTCTAAATGTTACCTATTCCAACCCAATTACAGAGCAGTAAAGATTTGGGAGCTCTGTAATTTTAGTCTCTCATGCAGCATGCTCAGTGTATGCAAGGGAATACAGCAACTAGAAGACTAATATCCAGTGAAATTTACATCATGGGATAAATAAATATTTTTCCCCTTCGGGAGTTTAGAAGTATTTACCCGGGTTTTGTAAAATGGATAATTAAAACATACAAGTTCAAAGCATTAAAAATAACAGTCAAATTTCCTTTTCACTAGAAGATACATTTTTAATGATTTTTTTTCATTCTCTGTATTGTCTATACATAGTTCTGCAGTCTCTGATGCTTGAAATGCCAACACATTCTAAAAGCCCAAGTACATGTGCTTTCAAGCACCCACCTTCTATGCACAGACTATCACCTCCATTGCTCTCCCCTACCCCTATGGCAATCATAGTTCACACCGGCGTAGTGCAAACCTAAGAATCTGGCAGATCTAGGACTGAAATCAGTTTACTTTACTTGGTGACATTTCACTATATATGTAACCTCCCAATGTTTATAAAGAATAAAAATTCAAGCTGGGCACCGTGGTTCGTGTCTGTAAGCTTCAGCCTATGAAGCGGCAAGGGCTAGGGATGGCGGTTCGAGTCCCGCCTGGGGCCCGTAGTGAGACCTAGTTCCAAAAAACTAGCTGGGTGTGGTGGCGCGTGCCTGTAATCCCAGCTACCTGGGAAGCTGAGGCTGGGGATTGCTTGAGGCTGTGGTACCCCGGGCAACGAGAGCCTACGGTTCCACCGGCAAAACTAGTCTCAAAAAACAAAAAAAGTATAAAAATTCATACAATTATGATTTGCTTACACTAAGAGTTAAATATATATTAGTTTTATCATCACTATTATAAAGAGTTTGGTAGAATTCCTGGGCCATTGTCAGGTACAGAAATTAAATATATTATTTTATCCATTTTTCAGTCAATTCCTAGTCAACATTCCTCCACACCCAGAGTGAGTGATTTTTTTCTTAGTTTAGTGATTTTTTTCACTACTTTATCACATCATTTAAGAAACATTTAAATATTGTTCATATTTTTCAGTTGTTTTCTGTACTGCAAAAGCTTTTCACATTCACAGACAAAGCAAACATTAGTATCAGACTAGAATCAGATCCCATCCGCAGAAGAATTAATGAATCATAAAAGAAATTCAAAAACATCATTTCAATCTAAACCACTTTTCCTGGACAATTTCCTCAGACTTCCTATGGTCTGTGTTCTGTAATTGCATGTCATACCAGGCATTTAGATATTGTAATCACTAGCAGAGCGAAACAGCAGCTAATTATAAGAGTTGCAACAATCCATGTAATAAATATTATCAAATAAAATTTTGTTTTTTTTTTCACCAAAGCATCTGTTATACCTGCTATTTCCTTCTTACCCCCTTTTGACATTTGAGTTAGAAGTTGACACATTTTTTGCCTTAGGAAAGGATTTCATAGCAGAGCACAGAGCAGAAAAAAAGACAATTCTCAAATGTAGAATGACTCTCCTTTGTTTTCCAGAATAAAGAAAAAATTCTCCAAGTTGTTGGAGAAAGAGATGAAAAGGCTTGAGTATTTTGGCACTGAGATACAGGGTCAGTATCCCCACCAAAACAGGTCTTGGATGAGAAAAGAACAATTGGACAGGTCTGGGGAGTCAGAGAATATAACCCAAGAGGTTGTACTCTTAGCTAATTCCCCCATTTATGCCAAGGGAACAGCATTTTAGAATAGGCTAGAGGAACTTCAAATAATTTTTATAGCCACCATTTTTTTTTATTGCATACACACACACACACACACACACACACACACACACACAGGTTTTCTCACCACCTCTCATCCATTAACCATTTTAATCTGTTGTGCCCATCCCTCTCCTTATTTTAGCCCCCTCCACCACCCACGCTCTGTGCTTCAGTTCTGCTGACAGTTTTAAATTTTTCTTGTCCATTTGTCTGTTTTCCCTATATTCCTCATATAAGTGAGACCATTCAGCATTTCTCCTTTTCTTTCTGGCTTATTTCTGCTAACATGATTCCTTCTAGGTCCATCCATGTTGCTGCAAATGACAATAGTTTGTCTTTTCTGATTGATGAATGCTATTCCATTGCGTACACATACCACAACTTTCTGAACTATTGGTATATTTGGGGGCATTTGGGTTGTTTCTATATGCTGGCTATCATAAATAACACTGCAATTAACGTCTGAGTACAGGTTTCCTTTTGAGTTAGTGTTTTTTTATTCTTTGGGTAAGTTCCCAGACATGGAATTGCTGAATCAAATGGTAGCTAGCTCCATTTTCAAATATTTAAGGGTCCTCTACACAGTTTTCCATACTGGCTGGGCCAATTTGCATAAAAATGTTCCATTCTCTCCACATCCATGCTAACATTTGATGTGTCCATTTTGTTTGTTTCTTTGTTTTTTGTTTAATCTGGGCCATTCTTACTGGTGTGAGATGGTATCTCATTGTGGTATTGATTTACATTTCCCTCATTATTAGTGATGTCAAGCATTTTTTCATATGCCCATTAGCCATTTTTATTTCTTCTTTCAAGGAGTGTGTTTTTAACTCTCCTCCCTATTTTTGGACTGGGATTTTTGCTTTGTTTTTGTTTAAATGTGTGGTTTCTTTGTAGACCCTTGTTATCAGACCCTTAACACCTGTATGGAGGGCCAATTTCTTTTCCCATTCAGTTGGGTTTCTTTTTGCTTTGGTTATTATCCTTTTTTTGCTGTATAGAAGTTTTTTGATTTCATGTAGTCCCAGCTGTTTGTGTTTTCCTTCACTTTTTTTTTTTTAACATCTTTAGATGTGCCCTGAAAGAGGTTTCTGAAGTGCAGGTCTTAGAGTGTTTTGTCCATATTTTCTTCTATGCCTTTAATGGTTTCAGGTCTTATATCCAAGTCTTTTATCCATTTTAAGTTGGTTTTTGTGCACGGTGTGAAGGAGTAGTTTAAATTATTTTATGTGAAACAGTCCAGATTTCCCAGCATCATTTGTTGAAGAGACTATCCTTGTTCCATTGTGTGATTGTTGCCCTTTTGTCATAGATTAGTTGACTATACAAGAGTGACTTTATCGCTAGATGTTCAATTTCGTGATTGGTCTGGGTGTCTTTGCTCCAGCACCATGCTGTTTTAATTACTATGGCATTGTAGTGTGATTGAAGCATGGGAGTGCATCCCTCCATTGCCCTCTTCTTAGTCAGGAGTGTTTTGGTTGTTTGAGGTTTTTTATTGTTACATATGAATTTCAACAGCATTTGTTCTATTTACATAAAGAATGTTACTAAGATTTTTTATTGGAATTGCATTGAATCTGCAGATTGCTTTTGGTAGGATGACCATCTTGATAACGTCGACTTTTCCAATCCATGAGTGGGAATGTCTGATTTCTTTATGTCTTCTGTTTCTTTTTTTTTTTATTTAAAATGTGTTTTTTAATTAATATGTTGCAGTACAATTGCAATACTAATATACAACTATCAAAGCTATGAAATACAGTTGAAACAAAACTATCACCTCATTTATAATATATGTTTCAGTTCTTTTTTGAGTTCTCACTAATGTCCTATATGGCAACATTTTCTTTATTCCTATTCAATCTAGATGACTAAGTTGCATTTAATCATCATATAGCTTTTTTTGATGTTAATATTTTTTTTATTTTAAACTGTGGAGTTTATTTCAGGCTTAGAACATATAAATAAAAGAAAATTAGGATACAACAAGATGTTAGGATGTAAATTAGGATACAAGTTATCAATATGTATGTCTTCTATTTCTTTTAACAACATTTTACAGTTCTTTTTGTACAGGTCTTTCATGTCTTTTGTCAAATTTATTTATTTAATTTTATTTATTTAATTTTTGTTAGTACAATTGTAAATGGAGTGGTTTTCTGAATTTCTTCTTCAGACTGATTTTTTGCATATAAGAAGGCAACTGATTTTTGAATGTTGATTTTGTAAACAGTTACCTAATTGAACTAGTTTATTATTTTCATTAGGCTTTCTGTAGAGTTCTAGGGTTATCTATATTAATTATCATGTCATCTCTGAACAGAGATAATTTAACTTCTTCTCTCCCTACTTGTATGCCTTGTAGCTCCTTCTCTTGCTTAATCGCTCTAGCTAGGACTTCTAGAATTATATTGAAAAGCAGTCATGAGAATGAACAGCCTTGTCTTGTTCTGATCTCAAAAGGAAGGCTTTCAGTTTTCACCATTTAAAATGATATTGGCTGTGGATTTGCCATATATTGTTTTTATTATGTTAAGTTACATTCCTTCCATCCCCAGAATTTCAAGGCCCTCATCATAAATGGATGATGAACTTTGTCAAATGCTTTCTCAGCATCTATTGATATGATCATGTGGTTTTTGTGGGGTTTTTTGTTGTTGTTGATATGTTGATAACATTAATTGACTTTCAAATGTTAAACCATTCTTGTTTCCCTGGGATAAATCCCACTTTGTCATGGTGTGTTATTTATTCAATACATTGTTATATTCTATTTGCTAGGATTTTTGTTGAGAATTTTTAAATCTCTGTTCATTAAGGAGATTTACCTGTAGTTTTCGTTCTTTGTGTTGCCTTTGGTATTAGTATGAAGTTGGCTTAATAGAATGTATTTGGTAGTGTATCTTATTTCTCTATTTTTTGAATGAGTTTTGTAAGATAGGAACCAGTTTGTTTCTGAACATTTGGTAGAACTTATTTGTAATCCATCTGTTCCAGGGCTTTTGTTTTTGGGAAATGATTATATTACTGTTTCATTTTTGCTGCTTTAGATTAGTTTATTTAAGATTTCTATGTCTTCTTTATCCAGTTTCACATGGATGTAGGCTTTTGAAACTTTGTCCATCTCATTGAGGATGTTGAACTTGTTTGCATATAGATATTCACAGTAATTTCTAATTATCATCTGGATTTCTGCTTCATTTGTTGCAATTTCTCTTCTTTCCTTATGATTCTATTTATTTTTGTTTTCTTCCTTCTCTTCTTTGTGAGCCTGGTTAGAAGTTTATCTATTTTGTTTCTCTTTTCAAAGAACTGGCTTTTTGTTTTCCTGATTTTTTTTTATTGTTTTTTGTTTTTATTTATTTACTTCTGCTTGAATTTTGATTAACTCCTTCCTTCCACTTGCTTTTGGGTTTTTCTTTTCTTAATTTATTTATATATAAATTTCACATCTTTGTAATCTTAGGGATTCATCCTCCCCTCACCATTGTTCCCCCCATTTCCCCCCTGCCCCAAGTTGTATCCTTCAGTTTGGTGGTTAGCTTGTTTTGACTTTTCCTCATGACTTTTGTTTATTTTTTCCTTATATCCCATATATTAGGGAAGCCATTTGGTTTCTGTCTTTTTCTTTTTGACTTATTTCTGCTAATATGATTTCTTCTAAGTACATCCATATTATCATAAAATCATCAAATTTGCCATTTTTAATTGATGAGTAATATTCCATTGTGTAGATATACCACATTTTTTATCCAGTCATCTGTTTTGGGGCATTTAGGTTGCTTCCAAGTTCTTGCAATTATAAATACTGCTGCAGCAAACATCCGAGCACAGGTGTCCTTTTGTACCCACACTGAAGTATTTTTTGGGTAGATTTCCAAGAGAGCAATTGCTGGGTCAAATGGTAGTTCCATTTCATTAATTTGAGGGTCCTCCACACAGCTTTTCATAGTGGTTGGACCAGTTTACATTCCCATCAGCAGTGTAAGAGTGTTCCTTTCTCTCCACATCCTTGCCAGCACTTGTGTTGCCTGTTCTTTGGATGTGGGCCATTCTTACTGGTGTAAGGTGGTAGCTTTGGGGTTTTTTTTGTTCTTCTTTCTCTAGCTCTCTCAGATGTGAGATTCAGTAGTTTCTTTGGGTATTTTCTTGTTTCTTGATATGGGACTGTATTGCTATATATTTCCTTCTTACTATTGCCTTTGCACCATCCCATATATTCTGGAAGGTTTTACCCTCATTGTCCTTCATCTCAAAATATTTATTTCTTCTTTAATTTCCTCTTAATTCCCTCTTTTTCCAATAGTTGTGGCTTCAGTCTCAATGAAACAAGAGGTCTCCATTCCTTTTCATGGTTGATTTCCAGTTGATACATTTATAGTCAGAGAAAATAAATGGTATGATTTCAATCTTCATGAATTTGTTAATGTTGGTCTTGTGGTCCAGTACATGGTCAATTCTAGAGAATGAACTATGTGCACTTGAGAAATATATGTACTCAGTTTTTAGGGGGTGCAGTGTCCTATAGATGTCTGTTAGATCCATTTGGTCTAGGTGTTCATTTAGAGCTATACTGTGTCCTTGTTTATTTTTTTTTTCATTGATCTATGTATTGGGGGGGAGTTGAAGTCTCCTACCACATATGCATTTTTTCTAATGCTTTTTTTCAAACATATATTAATGAGTGTTATGTCTTCTTGGTGTGTTGATCCTTTGACCACTATGTAGTGGCCATCTATGTCTCTTGTCACCTTTTTTATTTTGAGATCTATTTTGTCAGATATAAGTATGTCTGTACATACCTTATTCTGAGATCCATTTTCTTGTAGGATTGTTTTCCAACCCTTTACTTTCAATTTCTGTTTATCTTTAACAGTTTGGTATGTTTCCTGGAGATAGCAAAGAATGGATTCTTCTTTTTAATCCGTTCAGATACTCTGTCTTTTTATTGGTGCATTTAGTCCATTAATGTTTTGGGTGATTATTGGTATGTAGTGGTCCACATTTTGTTTGTCCTTTTGTTGTTCTATTCATTATCTTGCTATGTTCTTCTTATTTGTTCCTCTGTTGCTTTAAATTTTAAAATGTCTTATAATATGCCTTGAAGGGGGGATTTAGTAGAAGTGAAGATTTTATTTTTCTGAGAAAGTTCATCTTTTCCCCTTATAGATGAATGAGAGCTTTTCAGGATATAATATCTTGGCTGACATTTCTTTTTCTTGGAGTTTATTGGATAAGTTGCTCCATTCTCTTCTTGCCCAAAGTGTTTCTTCCAAGAAGTCTGATGTGCTAATAGGTTTTCCTTTATAGGTTATCTGTTTTTTGTCTCTTGCTAGCATCATTATTTTCTCTTTGTCTCGGATTTTTTGAAGTTTTATTATTATGAGTCTTGTGGTCATTTTGTTTTCATTGTGGTAATTTGGCGTTCTTCTAGCTTCCTGTATCTCTATTTTTGTTTCTTGCTTCACGTTTGGGAATTTCTTTTCAATTATTTCCCTAAATAGTTTCTCAGTTCCTTTGTCTATTTCCTCTCCTTCTGGTATTCCCATAATTCTGTTTCCCTTTCTCTTAGAGTCAGATAGTTCTTGGAGTGAGTGGTTTTTGTTTGTTTGTTTTGAGTCTTCTTCCTTTGCACCTATCCTTCCTTTTCTTTTTGTATTCTTTTTACCTCTGAGTCTTCAAGAGTGCTGATATGTTCTTTCATTTTTTTCTATTCTTTCTTCATGGGTTTTTGTTTTGTTTTGTTTTGTTTTTTTGGTTTTTCTAAGATGGCTTTGTTTTAAGTATCATTATCATCCTCTAGTTTGTGGTTGTGTTTTACATATCATTCTTTTCCTTCTTTGCCTATTCTCAAATTTTTTTCAGTGTTTTCCTTATGGTGAATTCATTTTATTCAGAATGAAACAGTCTTCTCTGTCCATGCTGTTGATTTCATTAGGCTGATTTTGTTTTCCTGTGGTATATTACTCCCTGAAATAGTTGTGATTTTCTTCTGTCCCCTGTATCACTGATGTTGGTTGTCATGTTTACTTGGAGACCTTGCCAAGTTGTAGATGTATCTATCTAGTGGCTGGACTGCCGTGGTTATTGCAGAGATTACAGTGCATGTCCTGGCCACTGCCTCCTCAGCTTCTGTTAACTGGTGCCTTGCTGATGGCAAACAGGGCTTCTTGTCACTTCTACCCAGTTGTTTTGGGCTACTAAGATTGTAGATGGATGTTCCCACATTTTCTGCTGGGACTTGTGATTGCTGGGTGGCCGATGTCAATGTGTGGGGTTCCCAGTTAATGGTATGGCTGGAGGGACTTGAGTGTGAAGCTTTTGTGCAGCTGTTGCCTTGGCACTCTTCTGTGGTATAGGCACAATTGTTGCAGAAATGTAAATGCTAGAAATACTAAAAAACTTAGTAATTCTGGTTTTCTGCAGTCTTTTGTGAAGGTTGGTTTTGTTGAAGTGTAGTCAAATATTTGTAACTTAGTCTCTTCACAGATGTATATGTATATTTATAGGAAAATTTTCTAGAAGTGGTTACAAAAGATATGCTTTCTAAATTTTAATATAGTACTGCCTGACTGCTATCTGATGACTCTAATAATTTATGATCATATAAACACATGTCTGCCCACAAACACATTTGGGCAAAATGAATGCTAACATGGCCTAGAAAATATTAGTCAACAAAAGAACTGAATGATGTCTGACATTAAACTAAAAGACTTCTATTATTTTTTCTATTAGTTCAGCTTCTTTATATGATTTCACTGTGAGTGTGCTTGTCTAACATTTCAGTCATTCTCTGTAAGTGCTCACTAAGAAGTTACTTAATTTCTTAATTAAGAACTGATTACTTAATTCTTAATTTATTATTGATTTCATTCCCATGATTACTTAAGAGTTTCCTTGGAATACTTATTCAGAGATTTTCCATGAAACTTAATGTAAGGGACATTTTACAAAAGGGCATGAAATTAAGATGGTAATAAAATGAAAATCCATCTTTCAAAATGGGTAAAGAACAGAATAGAATTTCTCTAAAGACATATGCATGTGATCAATGAGCTTGTGAAAAGATATTTGTCATCATTAGGGAAATGAAAATTAAAACCACAGTTAGATACCACTCACATGCTCTAAGATAGTCAGAATCAAGAAGATAGATGTAGCAGGCTGGCAAGGGTGAACAGAAATTGGGTTTCACACACTGCTCGTGGGAACATGCAATGGTATGGCTACTTTAGAAAATAGCCTGGCAGTTTCTCAAATGGTAAACATAGTTCCTGTATAAATCAACATTTCTTCTTCTGGGGATATAGATCAAAGAGAAAACATAGGTCCACGCAAAGAACTTGTGTATGAATATTGAATATCTTTACCCATAATGGGCATAGCATGAAAACAACCAAAGTCCATTAAAGTATGAACAGATAAACAAAAAACAATATAGGCACCATTAAAGCCATTATCTCCTCTAGGGCCCACCCAAGAGTGAGGCCCCAGGCTGAACAGAAACCTCTCTTTCTGACTCAGGTCCCCTGGCAAACAGCAGGGGTCCGCCACCAGACCTCCATGCTGTGAGACCTCAGGGGAAGTAGTCCTCAGGAATGATTTAATGCAGGGAGAAATGTCACTTCAACAGTATTAAATAAAACACAAGTGTATGATGGAGAAAGAAGCCCAAGAATAATGTGAATAATAATAGTATTTGAAAGAAAAAACTTAAAAGAATCACAAAGAGAATGAACATGTTGGAATTCCCAGTGAGAGAATGTAGCAGCTGTCTCACCACATAAGCAAGATATAAGGAAGGAGATCTCTGAGTATTTCAAAGGTAGACTGGAGAGTGCTAGGTGTAGATGACCTTGGGCTGTGTTTCTCAGGATATGTACAAAAACACTGGAAAAGTAGTGAATGGACAAATGAGTATGTGGGATGCTGAAGAGTTATTACTTGCTAGGATTTAGACAATTTCAGTTGGGAATTAGAATTGACTGGGACTCAGGATGGAGGATGCCTTGACCCCTATAGAGGATTTTGGTTCTTCTTTTCTGGATTGGACATAGTACATGCATTGTTGCTGCACCTGTTACTGGGGTTTGAGGACTTCCCAATATTCCACACAGTTTGGAGAATGTGAATTCATCTTCCAACATGAAACTGGACATACAACTCAGGTAAGACACACAGGCATCTGCATTTCCTTTGAAGAGCCCTTGTACTCAGTTCTCTGGAATAGGTACCACTCAAATGCAAACTTCAACTGTGAGGAGAAATTGAAACAAGCATCCCACTCTTCATACAGAAATTTCTCTGTTGACCCTGAAGAATTATAAGCTCTGCCAGGACAGGAGATTCCTTTGTCTGGTGGTACATTTATCCCAACAGAAAGAAGGAAAGTGAATATGAAAGAAGAAATCAAACATGAATGGTAGAGAAAGAGTGAACAAGAGGAATGAGCGGGAGAGAGGGTCAAGAAGGAGCGAAGAGAAAAGGCCTACTATCCAAAGAAGAATTTGTTGGCTTGAGAAAGTCCTATTCTCTGTACTGCTTCTCCTAAGTGAACCAGGAGAGAGCCACCTATGTTCCATCCATCTCTCTCCCAACCTGTCTCCTCTGTGCTCCCTCCCACGATGAGTCCTGTAGACGCTCAAGAAATATTCACCAGCATATCACTACTAGATGTGATTTTTTTTCCCTTAAAAGTAGCCAACCCAGTCTCCATCTGGAAGGTCCAATCAGAGTATGTCTTTGTTTTATTTTCTAAGAAAATGACAAGATGAACAAGGAGACCTTTTTGCCTTAGAGAACTTAAAAAAGAATTTCCCTTGTGTTGATTTTATGCAAGTGTAGGTGCATTCAGACAGCTTTACAATGCAACAGGGAAACATGAGGAGTATGACTTCAGAGGACAAATCTGACGTCATTTCACAGACATTGAAGAGAAATTAACATTCAGTAATATGAAAGAAAGCATTTCCTCTTTATCACAGATGTCCTCCTAAGAGAATTTCTTAATGTGGGTTTTCTGGACATTAAAAAGAGAAATTCTTTCTAGGACCCCAGCTTTCCTGGCATCTGGTCCTCAGTATTCCTGATCAGAGCCTGCCATCTGCTGGACTGAAGATGGGCCTGGGGTTAATAGCTTCTGTTTTGTTTTGCTTTGAATTTAAAGAAGCCAGCAACTGAAAAACAAAGAGCAAATGAGCTTCTTCTTTTTTTTTTTTTTTTGAAAGGTTAGACAGATAAAAGTCTGACCACTGCCTGGTGCTAGGCATATAAGCATCTGTTTTGTCCCTCAGATGGTATTGCAGAAACCAAGCCTTCACTTAATAGCATGTCCAAATGAAGACCTTCCATAGGCAGACTATTTTACAAGGACTCATGGGGACTCAGACTCATCTTTTTAAGCTGACTTCCTGCAGGATCCCCCTGTAGCCTGAGGATTGAAAAGCAATGAGGACCATAAGTGAGATCTACCTTTGACCCTTGCTCTCCAGCCTTGGGCAAACTGACTCCCTGGCCATGAGCAGCCAGCCCTCTGCTTTTCCAGTCCATGGAGGATGAGGCCTGAATTCCCCAGGGCACAGGCAGACTGCCCTGCCATTTCGCACAAACTCTGTCCTCTCCACCTATGCATCTCCAGGCAGCTGCATTCCACCTGGAAAAGCAGAGCATGGTAATGATATCTGCTCTGCATCCTAGCCCTCAACTGCAATAATCCCTGCTGTGCTGAGACATGATGTGGCAGTCAGGTGTAATCTCATGCTCTCTCTTGGTTCATCTCATACAAGATAGGGACTTGGCCTGTGAGCTTTTTGGATATTTCTTTTTTTCCACCCCAGAGTCCTTCACAGTGAAAGAACCATTTTTCTACTGATTCCAACCTCTTTGGATGGTTGAGTCAAGAAATGAATTGCTATTTTTTTTGCAAAGCAAAAAAATAGATTTTTCTTTCCTTTGTCCTCAAATCCTCCCTTTTGGTCATACCATCAACTTTAAGTAGCATGCCTTGTTCAAGTTTGAGGCCTTGTTCACAATTCCCTATTGGAAATTGTGTATCAAAATTCATTCCAAATTATCAATTAAGATTCACGTAGTACCTGGTTATTAATTTTCTCAAACTGAGATTAAAACCTAATACCTGTGGTTAATTTACAAATTATAATAAAAGAAAACATTTGATGTGTCTTGTCGATGTCAGACTTTCATAATTCTAATGAAGAACACATCCCTACTGATATATTTGACATTTACTTTGTACAAACTATGGTTACTGTAAAAGAAAAGGGTATGCATTTTCATCAGTTAATTTGAAAGATCACCATCAGTCCAGAATTTGTGCATGAAAAAAAAACCAAATAAATATTGGAGAAAACATAAATCATAACTTGCATATATTAACAACATACCTCTAGCATGATGGCATTTAAATAAAATTGAACTGCCAAATTTAAAATGTAGGGAGAAAAAAATTCCTCTGAATTTAGACAAAAGTTTTCCAGACAAAAGTTTGTTATTGGGCAAATCAAACATTTGGTCTACCTTACATACTGTGGTAAAGGAAGATTTCTGAAAATACCCTTTTCCCCAAGTCACCACTTTGCCAAGACCCCAGGGAGTCAAGTCACAGATCTATTTTAACAAAAGAAATTGTGTTTTGAAGGGAAATATAGAAGATTATCAGGTTCCCACAATTTCTGTCTGAGTTAATTTTTTTCCCTTCTGTATCTGCAATCACTTCTCATTCTTAAAGGCAGATTTCTGCTGTTTAAACAGAAGTTTTACCAAATATTCAGAGAAAAATATAAGTTGTATTTAGGATGGCGAACCTTCTGAAGCTACTTCTCAAGGGCTTTGTGACCCTTTAAAACAGGGTTTATCTGCAAACACTTTGCATTTGGTAATTATTACAGGCATTCAATCTAACTTACAAGTTAAGTCTAATTTGTTTTTACTATTTTTATTTCCACAAAAAGAATGCACAATTCTGAGACTTTCTAGTGGCCTCTGGAAACTCTCACTCTAATGTCAAAAGATATTATTTGAAATTTTGACTTGGGGAAATTTATCAAAAATATTAAAATATTTTAAATGTTTGGTCAAAACAGTTTTACAGATCACTATGATATACTGCTAATGTATTTAACTGAGTGATAAAGCAAATAAAATGCAGCTCTGCTAAAATCAACATTTGGTTTACTTAAAGTAATAAGGGAATTATCAACATATACTCACCAAATGGGTGTGTACCAAGATTCATAAGACAACTGCTAAGAGAACTGAAAACAAATATAGATGAAAACACATATGTAGTAGCAGACTTTAACACCCCACTCTTAACAAAGGACAGATTAAAAAAAACAAAAGCTACACAAGGACACAAAAGCCTTAAATGAAGACCTAGACAAAATGGACCTAATAGACATCTACAGGACGCTACACCCACAAGGAAAAGAATACACCTTTCTCTCAAATTCACATGGATCATTCTCTAAAATTGACCTCATACTAAGCCACAAGACAAACATGAATAAATATACAAAGATTAAAATAATACCAACTTTTTTTTCAGACCATAAGGGCATCAAACTAGAAATCAATAATGAAAAGAAAGAAAGAAGAACATCCAACACATGGAGACTGAACAACATGCTAATAAAGGAAGAATGGGTAATTTAAGAAATTAAATATGAAATAAAAACTTACTTTGAAACAAATAACAAAGAAGACACAGCATTCCAAAATGTTTGGGATGCAGCAAAAGCATATCTTAGAGGAAGACTCATAGCAATACAGGCCCATATCAAAAAACAAGAAAATAACCAAAAAAAAAACAACCTAATCCACCAACTCGAAAAACTAGAAAAAGAGCAACAACAACAAAAAAATCCAAAACCCAGCAGAAGACAAGAAATAACAAAAATAAAAGAAGAAAAAAATAATCTAGAAGCCGAAAAGACTATCCAGAAGATCAACAAAACCAAAAGCTGGTTCTTTGAAAAAATAAGTAAAATTGACAATCCCCTTGCAAAACTCACAAAGGAATGAAGAGAGAGAATTCAAATAAACAGAATCACAAATGAAAGAGGAGAAATTACAACCTACACAAAAGAAATCCAAAGGTTAATAAGAGATTACTATGAACAACTATATGGAAACAAATACCTGGATGAGATGGATAGATTCTTAGAAAGATACAACTCTCCAAAATTAACAAGAAAGATATAGA
>PVHY01006611.1:31534-73346 GCA_004024945.1 Uropsilus gracilis | reverse complement strand
ACCTAGAAGAAATCATTCTAGCAGAAACGAGCCAGATGGAAAGGGACAGAAACCAAATGGTTTCACTAATATATGGTCAACCAAATGAAACTGCACAAGGGGAGAATGGGGACCAGCTGGAGCGGGTGGGAGGGGGAGGTGGTGGGTGACCCCCAGGGATTGAAATGATGTGAAATATAGATAAATAAATTAAAAAAAAGCATCTGTTTCTTATATCGAGTTAGAGGGATGGAAAAGTGATACTAAGCATAGAAAACATAGCCCAAACCCAGATATATAAGCTGTCATCCAAAATATGAGCCCATTCTGACCCCAAGGAGTGGAAACATTTCCAAATTATAAGGCTATTGGAAAGCCCTATTAAAATCAGAAGTATCAGGGACTCTTGAAAACAGCACCAAGGAAATGAGGAAACACAACTAGCAAGAAGCAGGTTTATTAGTATTGTTACTGACACAGTGAATTCATATCTGAAAACTGAGTACCCCTAACAGAGAGTTAAGGGGTTTTATATATACTTTACATGTACTGGTGTTCTGCATTGGCTATCACTGGTGGTAGTACATGATCTGATGTGAAATAGACAGAATGAGGAAGATTCAAGGAGAATCTGGACTTCATGCAAGTAAACTGAGTCATTCATGGGTTGGTTATCTAGACCTCTAGGCTGTATTTTTTAGGTGCTGAGCTTCAGCTTACTTTAGATTATTATGCTTCACTTGGTCATCATACTTCGCTTCCCCCCTTTGATACTGTGATTACTGAAGAGCATCATCACCACCATCATAAACTTTAAAAGGAAAGTAGATGAGAAGCCAATTAGCTGCACTTGTCTCCTGCAGTTACTCCAGGGTTTACTGGTCACAAGAAGGAAACAAATCATAATTAGAGTCAGACAAGGCGACTAGAACATCCAGGACAAAAGTGAACCATGTTGTGGGTCCTGACTTTTCACCTTCAGTTGTACATAAGCTATTCAGCTTCAGTGTGTGGAGAGCAGGGCTTGTGCAGGGGTGTCTGAATACTATTTGTCCCAGTTGTCTGTCAAAGAATTGACTGGAGGAGGTCTCGTTTGTCAGATGAAAAAATTCATCCATGCTTCCTAGGAGGAAGAGAGGCCACTGCTAATTAGTCCAGCATCACTAATTTGACCCAACTGTGATGAATCCAAAGTGTAATTTCAACCACTTTAACTGCTGTAGGAGTGGACAGAATATTAGTAAAGCATCCCACCAGCAGGGTTTCAGAGATTGCAGACTCCATTTCTTTACCCAGACAGCATCTTCGGGGTTTAAGGGTGTATAGTTCCTGCAACACTCACAGGGAGTAGGCGCTATATGTTGACTCATATGACAAAGAACAGAACCCAAAGCCTGTAACTGAAGGGTGATGCTAATATTTCCAATTTGACTAAGATTACCCTACAGAGAGAGAATTAAGAGGCAAGGGGTGGCCACACATGAGGATCTCAAAGGGGAAAAATATATTATCTTTGTTTGCTTTCTAGACTGAATTCTTGAGTAAGGTAATAGACAATACCCAGCCTCCATGTAGCCGAATCTCTTGGCATAGATTTTCTAACCAGTTTTCAAGGATCCTGTTCATTCATTCTCCCCTGAACTCTGAGGCCTCTAAATAGGATGCAGTTTCAAAGTAATCCCAAGGCTCTGTGCTATCAGTTAAACAATGTCAGCCACAATAGCAGGGCCATTAGCAGAATCAATTAGAAACGGGAATTCCTATTTTAGGATAATGTCTCTGAGAAGGACCCTGGCCACCTCACCAGCTATTTCAGTCTGACAAGGGAAAGCTTCAGGCTATCCAAGATACCTGCATAACCAAATACAGCAGACACCATTTTCCTCAAACTCAACTTCTCTTTAGATATTTTTAAATAGAAGAGTTTCCAGCATGTTAAGTCTGTGGAGAAACTTGAAGTTGTTGAAGGATTATTTTTGGCACACACTTTGCACCATACCCAGAGAGTTTGCACAGTGTCAAGAGTCCAGGGATATAAAAATACAGACCAATGTCTCTAAAGTCCCATGTGAGTCTTTTGATGTACCTCCAGGTGAAGGCAGCTCTCCATGCTGTCTGAATCATAATGACCCATCTTATAATTGCTTTCATCCTCAATTTCAGAACAGCTCTGGTTTTCCTCCAATGGTTTTAGTTCCTGTTGAGAATAGTGGTGATGTTTATCTAGATGGGGGCAGGTAGATGGGGGTAGGCAGCAGATGGAAGGACAGGTGCAGTGAAGGCTGTTTGGGTTTGTAGAGAAACTTGTTTGGACTTGGTGTCTATCCTTTTGTTCTTTTATTAATGAGACCATTGTGTCTTTTTATGTCATGGCAGTGCATTATAGTGAATGGTTTAGGGGCCCATAAGTATCAATTTCCCATATTTCAGTCTTTCTTCCAACACAGATAAGTCCTTTTTCTTAGCACAAGGCACCATATGCATGGAGGGTAGTGAATACAAATTTTTGAATCTGTATAGGTGTTGACTGGTAACCTTGCTGCCAACCGAGGAACCTGTGTTAAACCATTAAGTCCAGTCTTCTGGGCAGAAGTCCGTGGAGGCAGGGGGTGAACCTCAGTGACAGGTTGGAGGGTTACTGCTACATACTCATCATGTCTTACACCATTTTGAACAAAACTGCTGTTATTTGTGTAATATTCCACCTCCACTTCTGACAGAGGAGATATAGTTAAGTCAGTACAGCGAGGGAAAACCTCAGTCAATTTCTAATGTAATTATGTGCTGAAGGCTCAGATGCAGTGGGCAAGAAGGGAGTATGCTTAGAGTGTAACAACTTTCAGTTTTCACATAACATACCTTGGTACTTTGTCATGCACTTATAATTAAGTCAATATTATCCTTTGTAGTTCATTAGTGTCACCACTGAATGTGGGACCCTGAGTGTGTTTTTCCAAGGGGCTTGTCCACCTCCATGACTAACAGTGCTGTGGCGGCCATGTCTCTAAGGCAAGGAGGTCATCCTGCCACCATGTTTTCAAGATACTTAAATAGATAAGCCATGAGCAAATACCGTGATCCCACAAGCTGAGTTAGGAGGCCTAAAGCTAAACCAGTTATTTCGTGCACATATCAATAGGAAGGTTTGGAATTGTCTGGAAGACACAGAACTGGTACCCACTAAGGGTTAATTGCAGCTCTTTGAAAACTTCATCCTGTTCAGGAGTCCAAGCAAAGTGATTTCTCTCTCTCTCTCTCTTTAGTGGCTCATAAAAAGATTTGGCCAGAACTGAAAAGCTGGGAATCCTGATGTGGCAGAAACCTGCTGTTCCAAAAACTTCAGAATTGAAATCAAACTGCAGACAACTATTTTCCACTAATTTTTGAAAACTGATTGTCCCTGGTAGATGTAATCCTAGATGCTTTAAAGTATCCTGGTTAATCTGAGCCTTTATCTATAAAGTTTGCAAGCACTCTGACACAGCAAGCTAAAAGTTCTTTTTTTCCTTGCAAATCATCTCTCTGGGTGGAGCTGGCCAGTAGAAGGTGATCTATGTGTTGTAGTAAAGTGCAGCCAAGCTGGCTTGGTGGGGAATGGGCAAAGTCACCCACAAGTGTTGTACTGAAAGACCTGATGAATTTTTGAATCCCTGAGTTAACTGTGTTCAAGTGAATGGTCTGCAGAAAAGAGAATCAGGACTTTGTCACTAAAAAGAAAACAGTGGCTGGTTCTCAGGGCCAAGCAGATGCAGAGGAAGGCATCTTTCACATCCAAATAGGTAGGGAATTTAGCCTCAGGGGTAATGAGTCCCAGTAGCATATAAGAATTTGACATTCCAGAGTGCATAATAATTGTCACCTGGTCAATAGCTTTCAAGTTCCCAACTGGCCTGTGACTTCCAGTATCTAATTTTTGTACTGGCAACAAGTGAGTGCTCCCGCTAGATGGATATTGAGTTTGCCCTCCACAAGAGTGATAAAGGTTTAATAATGAAGATTCACAAGAAACGTGCCCAATTAAACAAAAGCAAAACAGGAAGCCCAATCAAAAAATGGGGAGGAGAACTAAAAAGAAACTTCTCCAAAGAGGAAATACAAATGGCCAACAGGCACATGAAAAATTGTTCAACATCACTAGCAATAAGGGAAATGCAAATCAAAACCACACTGAGATACCACCTTACACTAGTAAGAATGGTCCACATCCATAAAATTGGCAACAAGTGCTGGCAAGGATGGGACACTCTTATACTGCTGGTGGGAATGTAAACTGGTCCAACCTCTATGGAAAGCTGAGTGGAGGGCCCTCAAATTAATGGAAATGACCCAGCAATTGCTCTCTTGGGAATCTACCCTAAGGAGACCTCAATGCTTGTACAAAGGGACACATGTGCTTGGATGTTTATTGCAGCACTATTTATAATTGCAAAGACATGGAAGCAACCAAAATCTCTGAAAACAGATGACTGGATGAAAAAAAATGTGGTATATATACACAATAGAATATTACTCATCAATTAATAATGACAAGTTGAACGATTTTATGCTAACATGGATGAACTTAGAAGAATTCATAGTAGCAGAAACAAGTCAAGAAGAGAAAGACAGAAACCAAATGGTTTCGCTACTATATGGGACATGGGAAAGATAAACAAAAAACCATGAAGAAAAGTCAAAAGCCAACAACCAAATTAAAGTACACAACTTGGGATGGTGTGGGACAAGGGTGAACCCCGGAGATCACAAAGATGTGAAATTTATATATAAATAAATTATTTTTAAAAACGAATGCTGAACAGCAAAAGTCTATCCTGATGCCCCTCATCTGTGAAAATGCAAATGCAGGATTTCTGCTTCACAAGGACCTACTGTCAGTTCTACTCATCCAGTAGGCTCACAAGATATTTGAGCTTGAAATTGAGAGAATTAATTATTATGTATGGGAAGAACTGGGCAGTCTAGAAGGAATAAAGTTGATGATTTACTTGCTCTCCCCCCAAAGTACAAACATAGAGTTCTAGAAAATGATCGCTAGTGGTGAAAATAATGTTGACTTGGCAGATAGGTGTCACAGGGCAGGCAAGCACAATGCCCCAATCCCTTTATCCTCCAAAAACTAATAACTTGGCTCCAACAAAGATTATGACCTTAGGATCCTGAGTGCCTGATGCAAAGCCCAGTTGCCTGTAATGATCATAATTCTCAGATGCCAATCCAGAAGAGTCCTGGTTTTGGTGCTGCTAGGCTCAATGATAACCAGCAGAGCCTTCCACTGAAGCGTTCCTTGATAAAACAGAGGGCATTTATTTTTCCAGTGACCAAGCTGAGAGCAAACTGTGCACTGGTCCTGATTAAGGGGAGCTCAGAAAGAGAGTGGGTCAGTCTTTACCTCTGTCCCTACCACATCCTCTTGAATTGGTAGACTGGGGACTGTGCTCAGTAAGAGCTGCAATGCGAGGTCAGTCTTTTTATTTATTTTGATCTTTCTCTGCCTCATGTCTCGTCTTTTGGTCTCAATTAACAAAATGTTTTGTAGCCATTTCCACTCATTGATTGGTTTTTGTGCTAACAAGTCCTCGTAAATTTTGTATTTAATGCCTGCTATCACTTTGAGCTTGACTTGCACGGACAGCATTTATTTAATGGAGTGCCCTCTCTTTCATCAAGATTTTCAAGGGCTTCAGTGTCAAAGGAAGTGAAAAGCCTAAAAGAGTCACCCGAGTGTTCATAAAACACCTCTGAACTTTCATTTGCTTTCCTGTAAAGCTTCAGATGTTTTGAACACACTCATAGCCCTCTTGCATCCTTCCTTCATGCCAGCTGTCAAAGTCTGTAGATATCACTCAAGTCTCTCTCATCATTGAGGTCCTAATGAGGCTCATCAGTAAGGAACCACATTGGGGCACACTGGACGGGGTTCAGGCTGTCAACTCTGGCCTTGTGCCCTAACCCTTGTAGTCCATCACATGTAACTCACCTTCTCTGCTTTGTGGTCAGCAAAGTCAACAAAAGCTGTTTTGCACCTGGTCAGGTTGGTCTGTGAGTTTGAATGATAGAGTGGACAAGACCAATCATGACCTGGGGCTCATCTAAGTATGACGGGCTGTGACTGTGATTTTTCCAGTTCAGTCAATCTGTATTAGATAAACAGCTGATAAACAGAGTTGTTGACCCACATGGAGTGCCCCCTTCTGATCATAGCATACTGACCACTGGGTTCTTAAATTTTTTTTATTAAATAATATATGTATATATTATTTCACATCTTTGTATTCCCTGGGGTTCACCCACCACCTTCCCTCCCTGACCTCTCCTACCCATTCTCCATCCCCAGTAATAGAGTTTGGTTGTTAGCTTGCTTTGACTTTTCCTTCTGGCCTTTTGTTTGCTTTTCCTATATCCCATATATTAGTAAAACCATTTGGTTTCTGTCTTTTTCTGACTTGTTTCTGCTAATATGATTTCTTCTAAGTACATCCATGTTATCTCAAATTCACCATGTTTGTCACTTTTAATTGTTGAGTAATATGCCAGTGTGTGTATATACCACATCTTTTTTTATCCATTCATCTGTTTTGGGACATTTGGGTTGTTTCCATGTCCTTGCAATTACAAATAGTGCTGCATTAAACATCCGAGTAGAGTTGTCTCTTTATATAAGTATTGAGGTTTCCTTTGGGTGGATTCCCAGAAGAACAATTGCTGGGTCAAATGATAGTTCCATTTTCATTAGTTTGTGGGTCCTTCAGACTATTTTTCATAGTGGCTGGACCAGTTTACATTCCCACCAGCAGTGTTAAGAGTGTTGCTTTCTCTCCCATCCACACTAGCACTTGCTGTTGCCTGTTTTTTTTTGATGTGGGCCATTCTTACTGGTGTAAGGTGGTATCTTATTGTGGTTTTGATTTGTATTTCCCCGATTACTAGTGATGTTGAGCATTGTTTTCATGTGCCTGTTGACCATATGTATTTCCTTTTTGGAGAAGTGTCATTTTACTTCTCCTCATTCACAATTTTTGACTGGCCTTCTTGTTTTGTTTTTGCTAAATTGTGTGAGTTTCTTGTGGATCTGTGTTATCAAACCCTTATCACTTTTGTGGAAGAAAAAAATTTTCACCTACTTGGTTGGTTTTCTTTCTGTTTTGTTTGTTGTCTCTTTTGCTGTATAGAAGCTTTTTAGTTGTCATATAGTGCCAGCTGCTTTTTTTTTTCCATCTATAGATGTGTCGAGAAGTGGATTGCTGAAGTGTAATTCATAGAGAGTTTTGCCCAAGTAATTCATAGAGTTTTGCCCAAGTTTTCCTCTATGCATTTTATGGTTTCAGGTCTGACACTTATGTCTTTTATTCATTTTGAGCTCGTTTTTGTACATGGTGTGAGGGAGTTGTCTTAGTCCATTTTTTAGCATATTTTGGTCTAGTTTGCCCAGCACCATTTATTGAAGAGGCTGTCCTTCTTACAATGTAAGTTTTTCACTCCTTTGTCAAAGATTTGTTGACTATATATGTGTGGTTTCATTTCAGGGCACTTAATTCTGTTCCATTGGTCTGATTGTCTGTTTTTGTACTAGTACCATGCTGCATTAATTACTATGGCTTTGTAGTATAATTTGAAGTCTGGATTAGTAATACCTTCATTCTCTATTTTTTCTTGGTCAGGAGGACTTTCTATATTCAAGGTCTTTTGTTAGTCCTTATGAATTTCTGTAATTCTTGTTCTATCTCTTTAAAGAATGTCATTGAAATTTTTAAAGGGATTGCATTGAATCTGTAGATTGCTTTTGGTAGGATGGCCATTTTGATGATGTTAATTTTCCAACCCATGAGCAGGGAATGTCTTTCCATTTCCTTATGTCTTCTGTCTCTTTAAGTAGTGTTTTAAAGATTTCTTTGTATAGTTCTTTCACATGTTTTCTTAGGCTTATTCCCAGGTATTTAATTTTTTTGTGTGCCCCTTAGATTTATCATAGTGGCAGCTGGAAGAGCTCATCTTTTTATCAATTGAGATCTACCCTTAGGGGTTACATTTTGAGGTATAGGAACTGATAGCTCTGGAAAGCCAGGACTTCTCACTGAAGGCTTAAATTGGATGTGAATGGGGGGATAAATTCCTATGATCCATTTGAAAGAGGTTCAGCCTGAGAACCCAATATGGAGGATCTTGGGGTACTGAGATACATGGTGGTGGTTTTTTTTTTCCTCGTTAGATGACTGAAGTCCACTTTTGTTTTGTTTTTAGAACTCTCTGGCTTGTCAGGTTTCAGTGGTTCAGGAAGAGATTTTGCAGCTAACACCTTACATTTTGTTTCAAGAGATAGCCATTGACAGTAATGTTTTTCGGTGACTTTAACTAGAGAAGCCTATACTAAGCCCAAAAACTTTGTAGGAAACTTTGTAGGACGTGGGTGACCTGGATTGCCCATGTCTATTCTTTAAGTTGTTTTTGACTAATTGACTATCCAGAGATCCTTAGAATGGCCATTCCACATCATAATTAATCCAATCAATTTTTAAAGAGTGCACAATCTCCTGGGGAATAAGTTTGTACCATTATCATTCTTAAAAACTTTGTTAAAATTTTGCACCCTCCACTGCCCACCCATTTCCACCTAGTGAGCAGATACACTCGATTCACTAGTATTGTCCATCTTCAGCTGCTTCCCCCCCAGAATTTGCACGTGCCTCTTAGCAATGGTGGGACATTACAAGCCCACTTTTGGGATCTCCATGAGGGGCCACCTTTCAGTCATAAGAGTTTCACCATGGACCCATGGATTAGGATTCTGCACTTATACCACATCCCAAAACCACATCTCACTAGTCTCACTCAAGAGTACACACACTTCCACTCTCCGCCCTTTTACTTCACTTCTACTTTTACATCATTTACTGAGAAGTCATAGTTTCACCCTAAATATCACCTTCATTTTTAGGGTTATTTGGGTGACTTTTGAAAGGGCTCAGCCTCCCCTTCTGGCCACAGGACACAGGGGTACAAGACCCAGGTCATTAACCTTTTTCTGTGCTACTCTTTTACCTGTTTCTTGACCCCATGGATTCTGTTGCCTCTGGGAGATGCCTCAGAACATTTTAGGGAAGTCAAGTCTACTCTTGATAAACTATCAGGGTGACCACTGGGCCACTGGAGGATTGGCTGCCTCCCATATCGAAAATCATGCTCCCAGGATCAAGGGAGGTAAAACTACTGTCTCCTGTTCTGTGCCAGTACACCAATTATGAAAGCAGGTAATCAGGGTATGAGGACCATATCCAGGTGAGACGATCAAGAATGTGGACAACATGGTTGACAAAAAAACAGGTTTATTAGTACTCATAATGACTCGGTGGATTCAAATCCCTAGTCTGAGGGACTCTACTGAAATGTTAAGGATTTTTATGCACTTTGCTTGCTCTGGTGTTCCAAGTGAGCTGTCATGAGTGGTAGTACATGGCCCGGTATAGTGAAGATAGACTGAGGAAGATCGAAGGAGGTGAAAACAGGCAGTTAGGGAACAGACAGGGCTGCTAAAGTTTGTTAGTGCTGGCATTAGGTATTGACTTAGCAGGTTCGTATCCAAAGAATGCGTACCCCTGCATGGAAGTTAAGGTTTTATATACACTTTGCATGTACTGGTGTTCCTGTTGAGCTGTCATTAGTGGTGGTACATAGCCTGAGATGGCAAAGATAGAATGAGGAAGATTCAAAGAGAAAGTACATTAAAAGTAAACCGAGTTAGTCAGTCATGGGTTGTTTATCTACACCCCTAGTCTGCATTCCTTAAGTCTCTGTGCTTCAGCATACCTTAGGTTATCATGCTTTCACCTGGTCATTATGCTTCGGTACCACATATTTATGACAACTTTCTGAACTGACAGTCTTCTCTATGTTCATGTTTTACAACTTTTAGATTCCTAGTTGCCTATGTTAGGTTAGGTTAAGCAAAGTAAACACTTCCTGACTAAAGTGTTTGTGTCTGGTTAACATGCTGCTGGTTGTTGCTGAGTAAATTGTGCCCAGAAAAATGCTGCTTGTGAAAAAGGAGCATGTTTAAAAATTGTTACCTCTGTCCAACACAATACTTGCAGAGAATGACAGACTTTAAGATTTATGGCAGGGCTGCAATTCCCAGCTCCAAAAGATAAAACATAAAATATGAAGGGTAAATTTCAACATGCTTGCGTATTTTTCTCAATGCCCAGACATCAATTTAAATACATTAAAAGATATCTCCCTGGATCCTTGATATGTTGTTATTTTTGCAAATTATGTAAAACCCACCTGGAGAAGCATAAAGTTTGGGCAGTTTTTCAGATCTCTTTGATAGTTATACCCAGACATATTCTATCTGATTACTGTTTGTCTCAATTTCTTTAAACCAACAATTTTCCCAACATATTTTGAATTTCTGACCCAAATAGGAATTAACAGAGATGCCTTAATAAAAGAATCAGGTGTGTCTCTGTTGGAAAACCTTTCTTAGAGCTGTCTTCATGGCTTGATTTCTCAGGCTATAGATCATTGGGTTGACTGTTGGGGGCACGACTGTGTACAGAATAGTGAGAAATATGTCCAGAGCATTTGGAGAGTCAGAAGGTGGCTTGAGAAACTCAAAGATGCTGGTTGTAATAAACAACAGGACAACAATGAGATGGGGAATGCAAGTGGAGAAGGCCTTAGCTCTACCCTCAGCAGAGGGCATCCTCAGCACAGTAGAGAATATCTTTGTGTAAGAGATTATTATAAAAGAGATGCAAGAAAAGGCTGCAAAAAACAAGAAGCCAGTGACCCCAACCTCTCTCATATATTCATCATAACAAGAGAGTTTGAGGAGCTGAGGGATGTCACAGAAGAACTGGTGAATGACATGGGAACCACAGAAGTGCATGGAGAATGTGGCAGTTGTGTGCATGGCTCCAGAAATGACCCCACTAATCCAGACACCCAGGACTCCGTGAGCACATGTAGTACCATCCATGATGATCTCATAGCGCAGGGGAAAGCAGATGGCCACGTAGCGATCATATGACATTACTGTGAGCATGGACAGCTCTGCACCAGCACAGAGAGTAAAGGAAAAACACTGCACTATGCATTCCCCAAGGGAAATATAGCCACTCTGCATGAAGGAGTTGTAAATGTACCTTGGCACAGTCACGGAAATGTAGCACAAATCCAGGAAGGAGAGATGCTTCAGGAAAAAATACATGGGTGAGTGGAGACTACTCTCCATGGAGATTGCAGTGACAATAAGAATGTTGCCTGTAAACGCCACCATGTATATGACTAAGAATAGAGAAGCAAGTAGAAATTCTAGCTCAGGCTTGCCTGAAAATCCCAGAAGAATAAACCCACTTATGGTGAAATTAGCCATAGTCCTTCTTCAATTCTGAGTGTTGTTGGCTGCAAGACAATATTGGAACCATTATAAATTTCTCTTACTTAATCTCCTAATACACTTTAAACTCAATGACCTTACATTATGAAGTCACTGGAAACTATCTCCTCATCATGAACGTGAAAATAATTCTATACTGGATTATTCTTATTTTTTTTTAAATGCCTTTGGCTCCATTATAGAAACCTAATTAGGAAGTTTACACTTTTGTTCATTTCTTATTTCAGTCAAATGAAATTAAAATTAATACATACAATAAAGTTTGTTAATTATATCTTTTAAAATATAGTTTTACTAATGGCACGATGAAGCACTGAATATTTACTGATACAAAACTTTTCTGCAGTTCATACACTCACCTTTAAAAATTTTTTCTTAGATGCTTTTTATTTGATTAACAATTGTATCTATTGAGACACCACCACAATTACCGTAGTTTTATTTTTGCAATGTAATAATATTGTTTATGTATAAGGGAAGGAATTCCTCCTATTTCTTGGTCTAACTAAACTTATCAATAGTCATGAAAGATCAAATTGGTTGCACCCATCCATATACTAATTATTATATATAAATTACGAGCATATCATAAAAATTTATGTGAAAATACTGTTTCACAACAATGAATTTATCAGATCTCCACATTTTTATTTCCTAAGAAAACAATATCTATCACACATATACTAAAAGCATCATTTCTTATAACTTTTTGTATAGAACAGCTATGAAATAAAATTTTGCACCCAACAGATTAGTGAGTCATCAAAAGTAACACAATTAGTAGTTTATATTATGGAGACAGATATCTGGTGATAACATCCACCTGAAAAGGTATAATATAGACTTCTAAATTATGCCCAGTGTTTTAGACACAAGTTATGTCAACAAGGTGAATATAAGTAAAATAATAATGATTATGATTTATTTAAAAATATAAAGAAAAAATAAACTTAATACAGGTGTCAAATTTGTGTATTTTTTCTGGAAAGGATAAAATTATTATTGGTACTCAGTTATTATTTCAAGCCTTTTTTCCAGTATGAATCTCACTTTAGCTAAGGAGATGAAAATATTAAGTTTTCAATAAATCTCTTACTTTTTTTGTTGATCCAGAGGTTTTCATTAGTTTTTCAACATCAACTCCACCATTCCATGGCCATCAACTTATTCAGTCAAACAACAGAGGGAACATTTGCACTCTAAAATGTCTTTTATAATTTTAGGTAAAGTTTGATTTTGCAAATAATGTTTAATACTTAAATAGATATGTTCCTTTTAAACCATAACAAAGGTATGCTAAATTTATAATGATATATTTAACTCTATTACCAGATATTTTTCCTGTAAATGCTTTTCTCTATATTTCTAAAAATAATTGAATATTGACAAGTCTTTTCCGGAATAATGTTAAATTTTTTCCCTTGTAATAATACCCTAATATTTGAAAGAAATTAGAAAACTGGATGACTGGTTATGATCAAAAGCATGTTTCATATTGCAGTCTTCAATCTTTTTTTTTTTTTTGTATATGTTGTGAAGATGGAAAATATGGTGATTTTCTTCTCATGAAAAAATATCTAATCCCTTCTCGGTTTATAATTTGGAAAACTTTAACTTTCATTTATGATGTGGAAAACATCACATTTCATAAATCATGTCTATAAAAAATGGTTAGGAAGGTGAGAATTGCACATCATAAAATGTTTCTGCAAGAGAAAGATTTATAGTATTCTCTCCCAGATTCTCAACTTCCATGAAACACCATCGCTCATATATAGCACTTCATATCTTACAAGTTGAGTAACAATGGCCAATTTTCTCATCCACTCAAACTGGTAACTTATGGGTTTTCCACTATCTGTGTCAGCTATATTTTTAGAACCTAAGAAACTCACCAGAGCATGTTGAAGAATATCTTCCCTTAACACAGGAGAAGCTGCCTTTATGAGAAGTCCTGATCTTATTTCAGTCCTGATCTCTGCTATCTGTTCACATTTAAACATGTGAGTTGAAAAGAATACATAAGCTCATGACAACCCTTGTTTGGCCACTGGTGATTAGGCAATTAAACCCCTTTGGCACAAGCAGAGTTTCTGAGAGCTATGGGTATTTCCTATGCATGTAAATACCCTGGGACTGAAACTTGCAATTATATTGATTACTCCTGCAGATATTTTTCTGTTGACTTGATTTAATGACCAGATATAGTTACCTGGATATTTGTCTACTTTTCTTTATTGGGCCATTATTGAAAACTTTAAAATTTTGTGTTATATTCAGAAATGTCCAGCAGAAAGATCTAATTTAATGCTATAATTGAACTAGCAAGTCATTTATTTAATACATCACTAATTCATCATGATATATATATCATATATATGATATATATGTATATATCATATACATATATAATAGTATACTTTCTGGTATCCATATCCATCATCTGAAAATAGTTCAATACCAATAGATTATTACAAATGAGACACAACCTCCCCCCATTCTCATACTTTTTCCCACAAGTAATTGCATTTGTGTTGAGTAACAATTTGCCATTTTGAAACCTGTTTCTGTGGTCTATGGTTTGTATAATAGATAAAAACTTAATTGTGCAGATAAACTTATTATTTTATTTAAACATAAATGTGAAGCTTACAGACTACGCATTTCATTGTTACAAAATATTCTAATGATAAGACTCATTGTGTGCGGTTAAACAAAGTGAAAATCTGGGATGTTAGCCAGAATAACCAACCATATGCTAAAACATTCAGTCAAGCTCCTTACTCCTGAATAAGGAAAACTGGGGTTTGATTTAATTGCCAATGACCGATAATTTAATCTATCTTGTCTAAATTCTATGAACAAGTTCTTAGGTTTATAATGTAATCTGACTTATGGTTGCATATGTTACCTCCTTTTAAAAATTCTCTAGATTCCTAAAGAAGTTGATTAAATACTTCTCCATGAAAACTGTTATATGGAGCAATCTGACACATTGAGAAAAATAGTTTGAAGGCTAAGACTCTTGGTTTTGAATTGACAAAGTTGAGGGGTACACCAGGAGAAACTTATTTACCTACTGAAAGTACAATTGAAACAACAGTGACATTTGAAGATGAAAATTAGAGTCATAATTAGAATGGAAGATGTTATATTCAGCTCAAATATTTTTGGAATTTAATGAGTGCAAATACCGGTTGGGGGAGGGTTTAGGGAAAGAAGTGAAAAAAGTGGCTTTGCGGAGAGAAATTTTAATCTGTATCTTCAAGAGTAGATGTTGAAGCAGACTTGAATCACTGAGGTGCACATATTGATGACAACTTTCTAATTTGACAACTTTCCCTTTGTTCATTTCTCTACTTACCTTGAGATCGCTTGTTGGTTACCTTATGTTTGGTTAAGCAAAGCATATAATTTGGGTCCTATTCTTTCTGGCCCCAACTAAATGTTTCAAGTCAGGGTTAACATGTAACTGGCTTGGTGCTGAAGAAATTGTGCCCAGGAAAATGCTGCTTGTGAGAAAGGAGCTTGTTTGATAGTGTTACTTCTGGCAAATGCACTAATTGCAGAGGATGACAGACCTCAAGGTTTATGGCAGAACTGAAATTTCTGGCTCCCCAAGATGAAACTCCATATATGAAAGATTAATGTTAACCACTCTATTTATTTTCCTCAATGGACAGGCACAGAATTGAATTTACATACATTAACAAGATACTGGTTTGGATCCTTGATTTTTTTTCCTTTAACAAATTATATAAAATTCCAACAAAGTTCAAGCAACTTTTCAGAACTCTGTAGATATTCACTCTCAGGCTTGATCCACCAGTCTTTATTCTTTCATAAACTCAATTGTTTCTCAACTTATTGAAGTCAGCAATTGTCCCAATAGAGTCTGAATTTCTGTCCCAACCAAGAATTAATAGAGATGCCTTAACAATAGATTCAGGCTTATCTTCGTTGGAAAACCTTTCTTAGAGCTGCCTTCATGGCTTGATTTCTCAAGCTGTAGATTATGGGGTTGAATGTTGGGGGCACAACTGTGTACATAATAGTGAGAAAAATGTCCAGTGCACTTGGAGAATCAGAAGGTGGCTTGAGAAACTCAAAAACGCTGGTTGTAATAAACAACAGGACGACAACAAGGTGGGGAAGACAAGTGGAAAAGGCTTTAGCTCTGCCTTCAGCAGATGGCATTCTCAGCACAGTAGAGAATATCTTTGTGTAGGAGATTACAATAAAGGAGATGCAAGAAAAGGCCACAAGAGACAAGAAGCCAGTGACCCCAACCTCTCTCATATACTCATCAGAACAAGAGAGTTTAAGGAGCTGGGGGATGTCACAAAAGTACTGGTGAATGACATGGGGACCACAGAAGTGCATGGAGAATGTGGCAGTTGTGTGCATGATTCCAGAAATGAACCCACTGATCCAGACGCCTAGGACTCCATGAACACATTTGCTGGCATTCATGATGATCTCATAGCGCAAAGGAAAGCAGATTGCCACATAGCGATCATAGGACATGACTGTGAGCATGGACAGCTCAGCAAAACCACAGAGAATGAAAACAAAACACTGCACTATGCATTCCCACATGGAAATGTAGCCATTCTGCTTGAAAGAGTTGTAAATGAACCTTGGCACAGTCACAGAGATGTAGCACAGATCCAGGAAGGAGAGATGCTTCAGGAAGAAATACATGGGTGCGTGGAGACTATTGTCCATGGAAGTTATGATGATTATGAGGATATTGCCAGTTAAAGTCACTGTGTATATGACTAAGAATAGAGATGCAAGTAAGATTTCTACCTGGGGCTTGCCTGAAAATCCCATCAGAAGAAACCCATTCATGGTGAGATTAGCCATAGTCCTTCTTCAATTCTGAATGTTGTTAGTCAACAACAAGGTAATACGAGAACCATTATAAATTTCTCTTATTTAACCTTTTAATCCACTTTGAACTCGATGACATTAGGTGTGAAGTCACTGGAAATTGCCTCCTAATGATGAATGTGAAAAAATTTCTATATACTAACATTCTTATTCTGCAATTTTCAATACTTTTGATTCTACCATAGAAACCAAAGTGAGGAATTTTACACCTTTGATTGTTTCTCAGTTCGGTCAAATGAAAAGAAAATGAATGCATATAATGAAGTTCATTAAATATATTTATAAAAATATAATTTTATTAATGGCTCTATGGAACACTATATTTTTAATGATATTAAAATTTTTCTGTAGTTTTGATACTCCCTTTTAAGTTCTTCTCATGCTTATTCTGTTACTAACCCTTCTATCTATTTACATACTTTCCTAACTACTATGGTTTTATTATTACAATGTAATAATGTTGCTTCATAGCCAAGAAAAAGAATTCCTAATGCTTTTCTTCTGACCAACATATATTTTCTCAGTAGTTATGAAATAGCAAGTAGGTTGTACCTATTCATGTACCTAATTATGACACATAAGTAACTTGTTATTAACATAACATATCACAACAATTGACATGAGTACTACTATTTCCCAACAAGAAAAAAAAATTAACAGAGCTTCCACATTTGCATTTCCAAAGAAAGTAAAAAGGCGCATATACACACAAAGTATCATTTCTTCTAATTCTCTGCATAAAACAGCTATGAAATAAAATTTGTACTACCAGATACTGAACCATCAAAACATCATAATTGGTAGTTTATATTATGAAAACAGATACTGGTGGTAACATCTATTTAGAAAATGTAATATAGATTCTTAAATTATGTACAGTGTTTTAAAAACATGGTATTTCAATAAACTGAATATAAGTAAAATAATGATTATAATTTACTACAGAAAATAAATAAAAAATAACCTTTAATATAAGGAAGTGATAGGGTGTAATTTTTGCATTATTTCTGGAAAGAAGAAAGTTATTATTGGTTCTTAGAGGTTATTTCAAGATTTTTTTTCTTTCTGAATCTCACTTTAACTGGAAAGAAATATGATCAATTTTCTTTTTCAGTGAAGTTCCTGCTCTCAGTGTTGATCCAGAAGTTTACACTGGTTTTACATATTTACCATTCCATACTAGCCAACTCATTCACAGTCAAACAACAAAGGCAATATTAAAACTCTAAGATCTCAATCATAGTTTTAGGTGAAGATTAATTTTGTAAACAATATTTAATCTTTAGATGGATAAGTTCTTTATCAAACATAACAAAAGTTTGCTAAATCTATTAGTATATATTTAACTTGTAAATGGTTTTCTCTATATTTCTAAAAAATTGAACATTGATAAACCCACTCCAGAAAGGTCTTGAATTTTCACTCTTGCAATTTTCCCCTAAGAATTGAAAGAAATAAAAAAGACTAGGTGACTTTTTATGAACAGAAGCATGTCTCTTATTACTTTTTTCAACTTTTTTTTTGGTCTATATTGTGGTCTATATTTGAAGGTGGAAAATATGGTAACTTTCCTCTCATGAAAAAATTTGATCCCTTCTTAATTTATACCTTTCTCTGCATATTGAAACAACTTAACTTTAAGTTCTGATATAGGAAACACCTCCCATTTCACAAGTCACAATTATAAGCCATTGTTAGAGAAGGGAGAATTGCACACCAAAAAATGTTTCTGGAAGGGAAAGGTTTACAATGGTCTCTCCCAATGTCTAATCTCCATAAATTAGTAATAGCTCATATAGAATACTTCATATATAACAAGTTGAGTAACAATGGGTGGTTATCTTGTCCACTCAAATTGGTAACTTACGGGCTTTTCGTTATTTTGTGTCATCTATATTTTTAGAACCTAAGGAAACTCACCAGAGCATATTCAAGAATATCTTCCTTTAACACAGAAGAAGCTGTCTTTATGAGCAGCTGACACTTATATCAGTGCTGATCTCTGCTATTCACTTACATCAAGCATGTGAGCTGAACAGAAAATATAAGCTCATAATGATTTTTGTAACTGGTAATTAGGCAATTAAATCTCTTTGGCACCAGTAGATTTTTTTAGGTGCTATGGGTATTACTTGTACTTGGCAAATACCCTGGGACCAAAAATTACAATTATATTGATTATTCCTGCAGACTATTTGTCTGTTGAGTTGATTTAATGATCAGTCATAGTTATCTGGAATTTGTGTAACTTTGTTTATTGGGCCAGTATTGAAAATCTGTTTAATTTTTGTGTTAGATTCAGAAATTCCAGTAGAAAGATTTGATTCAATGCTATTGAATTAGTAGGTTATTAATTTAATTTATAACTGAATAAGATTATAATGTCTGATAACCATATTTATCATCTGAAAAAGGGTAAATACCAATAGATTACTACTAGTGAAGCAATACAAAAATCCCAATCTTATATAATAGGTGCTAATATAGTTAGAATTCAAGTAAGTGAAAAATTTGCATTTTAAAACCTGCTTTTATGGTCTATGGTTTGTCTAATGTAAAAGTTAAATTGTGTAGATAGGCTCATAATATAAACTCATAACAATATAAGTGCATTGCTTAATTTTGAACACAAATGAGATTTTATGGGATGCATTACATTATCACAAATATGCTCATGATTTACTCATTCAGGGCCCTTAAACAAATAGATGAGGGATATTTGCCAGAGAAACCAACCATGTGACAAAATATTCAGTCACATTCCTGGTCCCTGAAGAGGAAACAGTGGTGGTGAGTTAATTGCCAGTGATCAATAACAATTCATTTGCCTAAGTTTTGTGAACCATTATTGGGGTTATAATGTAATCTGATTTATGGTTATATATATTATCTTCTTTTGGAAGAACAGTTTTGAAACTCTATAGTCATAAAATAATTGATTAAATACTATGTGAGAATTATTATAGGTAACAGTCCAACACAGAGAAAAGATATTCTGAAGGACAGGGTTTTAATATCACAATATTTTGTGGGACAAGCTGATCCCCCTACTAATAATAGCATTGAAAAAAAGTGATATTTAAAGATGAAAATTAATATCCTAATTTGAAAAGATGTTATATTCAGCTCAGATAATTTGGGATCAAATGGTTGCAAATCCCTATTTTTTTGCTGGGCAAGAAAAGAAATGAAAAGGTGGCTTTGCAAGAGATATTTTGATCTGTAATATTAAAGGAATAGGAGTTGAATTTGTTTGAATTACTCAGATAGTGAAAGCAGGCAATCAGGGTATTAGGACCATACCCAGCCAAGATATCAGGGAATGAGGACACCAGGGCTGGTAAGAAGCAGGCTTATAAGTACTGGCACTGACCAAATGGCTTCACCTCTAAAGGCTGAACACTCTACAAGGATCTAAGGTTTTGTATATACTTTCCATGCTCTGGTGTCCTAGATGGGCTATCACTGGTGGTATTACATGGCCTGATGTGATGAAGACAGAATGAGGAAGATGCAAGGAGAAACTAGGTTGCACACCAGTAAACTGAGTCAGCCAATCATGGGTTGTTTATTTAGACTCCTAAGCTGCATTCCTTAAGTCTCTGGGCTTCAGCTTTCTTTAGGTTATCATTCTTCACCGGTCATCATACTTCATTTCCCCATTTTGAGGCTCATCATCACTGTCATACTAATGGTGGATTAGAAGCTGATACTGTTGCATGTTTATCGAGAACCCTAAGCTATATTTCTTAATTTACAGTGTTTCAGCATACTTTAGGTTGTTATGCATTCATCTTGTCATCTTGCTTCAGTTGTACATATTTATGACAACTTCCTGATCTGGCAACTTTCTATATGTTCATTTTTCACAACTGTATTATTCCCGATTGGCTACCTTAGATTTGTGGTTAAGCAAAGTAAACACTTTGGGTTTTATTCTTCCTAGACCCAACTAATGGATTCAAGGATTCAAATCATGGTTAACAATGATTTGAAAAAAAAGCACATGGTTAACTGGCCAGTGCTAAGTAAATTGTGTGCAGGAAAATGCTGCTTGTGAAAAAGGAACATTTTGGAAATTGTTACCTTGGCCAACACACTAACTGCAGAGAATGACAGACTTCAGGTTTATAGGAGACTGAAATTCCCAGTTGCTTAAGATGAAACTCCAAATATGAAGTGTAAATGTTAACAACTTAATTTTCCTCAATGCACAGACATTAATTTATATACATTAACAAAATGTCTGCCAGGATGTTTGATAGATATTTTTTACATATTATTTAAAATCTATCTCAAGAAACTTTATTAAGTTTGGGGAGTTTTCAAGAACTACCTGAAAATTATACTGAGACAGGATCTACCATTCTTTATTTTTTTGGTATGTTCAATTATTTTTGTCTCAACTTATTTAAACCAACAATTTTTCCAATGTACTTTGAATTTCTATCCCAAACAAGAATTAATAATAGAATCAGGTGTATCTTTGTTGGAAAATCTTTCTTAGAGATGCCTGTATGGCTTTAATTTTTAGGTCTTAGATCATGGGATTGAGGGTTGGTGTCCCAGTTGTGTGTATAACAGTAAGCAGAATGTCCAGTGCACTTGGAGAATTAGAAGGTAGCTTGAGATACTCAAAAAACCCCACTGAAATGAATAAAATGATGACAGCAAGGTAGGGAACGCATATGGAAAAAGCCTTAGCTTTGCCCTCAGTAGATGGTATCCTCAGGACAGTGGAGGATATATTTGCGTAGGACAATCCGATAAAGTTAATACAAAGAAAGACCATAATGGTGATGAAATAAGATTCTCCAGTTTCACTGATACACTCATTAGAACCAGAGAGTTTGACTGGCTGTGAGATGTCACAGAAGAACTGGTGAATGACATGAGGACCAGAGAAGTGCATGGAGAAAGTTGTTTGCATGGTCCCACAAATGAGCCCACTTATCCCAATGCCTATGACTCCATGAACACAGGTACTAGCATCTATGAGGACCTTATAGTGCAGGGGAAATAAATGGCCCTGTAGTGATCATAGGACTTACTTGTGAGCATGGACAACTCAGCACCAGTGCAGAGAGTAAAGACAAAGCACTACATTCTGTATTCCTCCAGGGAAATGTAACCACTCTGCAATAAAGAGTAGCAAATATACCTTGGCACAGTCATGGAAATATAGCCCAGATTCAGGAATGAAAGATATTCAGGAATACGTAGGTTCATGAAGACTACTGTCCTTTGAAGCCATGGTGATAATGAGGATATTTCTCATTAATGCCACCATGTTTATGACTAGAGACAGAGAAGCAACTAATCTTTTTATCTCAGGCATACCTGAAAATCCCATCTGGAGAAACCTAATCAGAATGAAATTAGCCGTAGTCCTACTAAGTGTTGTTGGCTGCAAGACAACATGGGAACCACTATACATTTCTCTTACTTAACCTTTTCATCAACTTTGAGCTCAGTGACCTCAGGTATGAAAATGGAAATTACCTCCTCATCATAAAAGTGAAATAGTTTTATGTATTAATATTCTTATTGTGCAATTTTTTTTATGCCTTGGCTCCATTGTTGAAACCTAAGTGAGGAAATTCATTATGAACCTTTGGTCATTTCCCCTTTCAGTCAAATGAATGGAAAGTAAATGTATATAATAAAGTTGGTTCAATACATCTTTAAAATATAATTTTATTAATGGCACTATGTATCATTGAATTTTTATGACATTAAAATTTTCTGCAGTTCATACACTCACCTTTAAAAATTATTCGTAGACACTGTTTCTTTCGTTAACCATCCTATCTATTCAGACTCCACCATAACTACCATGGTTATATTATTGTAATATAATAATGTTGCTTTATATATCAGAAAAGTATTCTTCATATTTTTTGTTGTAACTAAACTTTCATTTTATCAATAGCTATGAAATACCAAGTTGGTGACACTGGTTCATGTATCTAATTATGACATATAAATAACTCATTAACATTTCATAAAAATATATCTAAATATACGATTTCACAACAAAAAAATAATAGACCTTCCACATTTTTATTTCCTAAGAAAATAATTCACTCATTATACTCAAAGTATCATTTCCCTTAATTCTCTGCTTCTAACAGCTATAATATAAAATTCTGCACCCAGCAGATTAGTGAGCCATCAAAAGTAACACAATCAGTAGTCTATATTATGAAGACAGATATCTGTTGGTACCAACCATCTGAAAAGGTATAATATAGACTCTTAAATCATATCCAGTGTTTTCAACACATCTTACATCAATAAACTGAATACAATTAAAATAATGATTATTATTTATTTAAAAAATTCTTCATAGAGATAAATGGTAAGGTCTAATTATGCATTCTTTTTGGAAAGGAGAAAATTATTATTGATTCTTGGATATTATTTCAAGACTTTTTTTTTTCCATTATGAATCTCACTTTAAGGAAATTAGTTAATTTTATTTTTCAATGAAGTCCCTATTATCGGTGTTGATTTAGAAGTTTATACTGGTTTCACATATTTAACTCTATCATTTCATAGTCTCCAACTTATTCACAGTCATGCAACAAAGGGAACATTCAAAATATATGATCACTACCACAGTTTCATGTGAAGATGTACGTTGTAAATGAAGTTTAATGCTTAGATGGATATGTCCCTCTTAAACCATAACAAATATATACTACCTTTATTGAGATATATTTAACTATTTTACCAGTTATTTTTCTTGTAAATGCTTTTCTCTATATTTCTAAAAAATTGAATATTTGAAGACTTCTTTCCTGGAAAGTCATGCGTTTTCTTTACTTGTAATTTTCCCTCAAGGATTGAAAAAATCAGAAAACTGGATGACTGGTTATGAACAAAAGCAAGTCTCTTATTGTGAATATTCAATCTTATGCTTTCTTGTTGGTCTATATTGTATGAAGGTGGAAAATATGGTGACTTTTTGCACATGAAACTTCTATTTCTTCACAGCCCATGTTTCTCTGCATATTGGAACTGTTTATATTTAATTTCTGATGAGGAAAACACCTCATATTTCATAAGTCATGACCATAAGACATTTTTAGGGAGGTGAGAATAATATATGATAAAATGCTTCTGTAAGGGAAAGATTTACAATGTTCTCTCCTAGATTCCTAACTTCCATGAAACACCATAGATCAAACATAGTGATCAGTATTTACAAGTTTAGTAACAATGGCCATTTCTTTCATCCACTCAAACCAGTAACTTATGGGCTTCCCATTATTCTGTGTCAGTTATATGTTTAGAACCCAAGGAAACTCACCAGAACATATTCAAGAATATCTTCCTTTAACACAGAAGAAGCTGTCTCTATGTACAGCTGACATTTATTTCAGTGCTGATCTCTGCTATTCACTCACATTCAAATATGTGAGCTGAGGAGAAAAATAAACTCATAACAATCCTTTGGTCATTGGTAGTTAGGCAGTTAAATCTCTTTGGCATAAGCGGAGTGTCTGAGTGCTATTGGTAAATTGTGTTCTTTGTAAATACCCTGGAACTGAAATTTGGAATTAATTTGAAAATTCCTGCAGACTATTTTTCTGTTGAGATGATTTAATGATCAGATATAGTTACCTGGATATTTGTTTACATTTGTTTTGGGACCACTATTGAAAACTGTTTAAATTTTTGTGTTAGATTCAGAAATTTCTAGCTGAAAAGATTTAATTAGTCATTTTTTGATTCATAACTATATATTATTATAATATCAATTAGCCATATCCATCATTGGGAAAGGGGCAAATATCAATAGATTACTATCCATGATGCAACAACAACAACAACAACAAAAAAAAAACTTATCTCTTTACTACTAAGTGCCAATGCACTTGCACTTTGAATGAGGGAAGTAACAAATCACCATGCTTAAACTTCTTTCTATGGTCTAAGATTTGTGTAATATAAAAATTTAATCATGAAGATAAGCTCACTGCTTTATATTTAGTTTTTGTAGAAAGCTTTTATTTTTTATAGTATTTTTTTAAGATTTCATACATCATTCATATTTGTATGGTTGCTGATGGAGTCCCCCTGACCACCCAGTCTGGTCACCCCTACTCCTCTGTTGTTGTTGCATGTTGGTCCATGTTTAGCCCTTTGGTCTCTTTTTTCTGGATCTCTACCCTTTTCCCGGATGAGTATCTGTGTTCCTGGGACACAGTTGATCATGCTGCTCACATTCCCAGTCTTATCTTTGACAGTCCAAGCTTGGTTGTAGTCTGTCAATGCTCTATCAGTGCTCGCTACTCCTTGCTGTTGGTTGCTTCCACTCCGTTTTCTCTTGCATTTTGCTGCTTCATCACTTGTGGCTCCAATCTCTGACTTAGAGAACCTGGCTCACAACCATTGGCCATAGAGAAGTTCCTCCATGGGAAGAGACATCAGAGTATGGTTAGTCCGGCTTGGTGCCATTCTCCTGGTTTGTAACTCTGCTGTGGGGTTGCTACTGCATTTTATGGTCTTCCAACCCTGTGGAAAAGACACACTGGGGAGGTCACGTTGCTCTTGCTGAAGGCATAACTGAACTTCCAGCCCCCAGTAATGTTGTAGGTATTATTCTGTGCTACGTCAGCACTAAAATTGGTGTGACAGTTCAGTGCCCTGTGGTTCTCTGGTGCGTATTTTAGATTCTGTCTAGGAAATATGTGTGTCCATGGCCTTTGTTCATTCTCTGCACCTCTTCTGTGTCTGCAATGGATTATTAGTATTTTTCTTAGTCCTGGTGTGGACTGATTGGAGTGGGAGTGAGCCAGAGGGATTAGTCCCCACCCCCCCTTCCTGGGCACCGGGTGTTCAGGCCTACACTTGGGGATACTTGGGTGCCCCCCTGGCAGAAGCTGTCAGACAGAGGCCAGTTCCCTCAACGCCCAAGCCAACTAAGGGCAAAGGATGGGTACACCCAGGACAGAGCCCCCACTGGCAAGGCACTGGACAAGGCAAGTGGAAAAAGCCTTAGCTCTGCCCTCAGCAGATGGCTTAAGGGCACAGCACTACCTGCCACCTGGTGCCAGAGACTCAGGCCCACACAGGAGATTCCTGGGTGACCCCTGCCCGAAGCTGCTGGACAGAGGCCTGGCTCATGCCACCCCTACAGCTGTTGTGTTTTAAACACAAATGAGAAGATTTCACAAAATGCATTTTGTTGTCACAAACTACGAAAATGATATTACCCATTCTGAGCACTTAAACAAATTCAAGATGAGGATTGTTTGCCAGAGATAAAACATTCAGTCACACTCCTGACCCTGAAAAAGGAAAAACTGTAGGCTGAGTTGCCAATGACCAGTAATTTAATCCATCTTGTCTAAGTTCTGCGAACACATAGTTAGGCTTATAATGTAACCTGACTTATGGCTACATATGTTACCTTCATTTGGAAGAAATTTTTAAAAGTAATCTAGATTCATAAAAAAACTTGGCTAACCACGTCTGTATGAAAATTATTATGGAACAATCTGACAGAGAGAAAATAATACTTTGAAGTACAAGAGATTTGATTTTGAATTCACTACATTTGGGGGCACACCAGGAGAAGCTGATCCCCATACTAACAACATAAATTTAAAAAAATGACATTTAAAAATGAAAAGTAAAGTCATGACCTGAAAAGAAGATATTATATTCAGCTCAAATAATTTGGGACCAAATTAATGCAAATCCCTACTTTTTGTCAGGTAAGGCAAGAAAATTGGCTTTACAGTGAGAAATTTTAATCTGTATTTTCAGGATCAGAAGATGAAATAGCCTTGAATCACTCTGGTAGTACACATTTATGACAACTTTCTGATCTGATGATTTTCCCTATTTTTTCCCACTTACCTTAAGATTGCTGCTTGGGTACCCTAGGTTTGAGTAAGCAGAGTAATAATTTAGGTCCCATTTTCCTGGCCCCAACTAAAGGACTTCAGTCAGGGTTAACATGTAACAGGCTTGTTGCTAAAGAAATTGTGCCCAGGAAAATGTTGATTGTGAAAAAGGAATGTTTTGGAAATTGCTGATCCAGAGAATTACAGATTTTCAGGTTTATGAGAAGGTTTAGGATTGAAATTCCCAGGGTTAATATTAACAATACTAATTATTTCCCTCAACACACAAACTTCAATTTAGATACATTAACAAGCTACTTGCTGGGATCCTTGAAATGGATCCCCTTTTTTAAATTATATAAAATCCACCTCGAAAAACTCAGTTCAGCAGTCTTCCAGAACTAAAATGAGCTTATTCCTAGGCTTGATATACTAGCCCTTTTTATTTTATAAACCCAATTGTTGTTTTTCTCAAATTAAGAAGCCAACAATTTTTGCAGTAGAGTTTGAATTTCTGTCCCAAACAACAATTAACAGAGATGCCTTATTAGTAGATTCAGGCTTGTCTTTGTTGGAAAACCTTTCTTCATGACTTGATTTCTCAAGCTGTAGATTATAGGGTTGAATGTTGGGGGCACAACTGTGTACATAATAGTGAGAAAAATGTCCAGTGCACTTGGAGAATCAGAAGGTGGCTTGAAAAACTCAAACACACAGGTTGTAATAAGCAACAGCGCAACAACAAAGTGGGGAAGGCAAGTGGAAAAAACCTTAGCTCTTTCCTCAGCATATGGCATCCTCAGTATCGTAGAGAATATCTTTGTGTAGGAGATTACAATAAACACGATGCAAGAAAAGGCCATGAGCAACAAAAAGCCAGTGGCTCCAACCTCTCTCATATACTCATCAGAACAAGAGAGTTTGAGGAACTGGGGGATGTCACAGAAAAACTGGTGAATGGCATGGGGACCACAGAAGTGCATAGAGAAAGTTGCAGTTGTGTGCATTGTTCCTGAAATGAACCCATTGGTCCAGGCATCTAGGACTCCTTGAATACAGGTGCGGGCATCCATGATGATCTCATGGCACGATGGAAAGCAGATGGCCATGTAGCGATCATAGGGCATGACTGTGAGTATGGACAGTTCAGCACTATCACACAGAATGAAAACAAAACACTGCACTATGCATTCCCACATAGGAATGTAGCCATTCTGCTTGAAAGAGTTGTAAATGTACCTTGGTACAGTCATGGAAATGTAACACGGATTCAAGAAGGAGAGATGGTTCAGGAAGAAATACAATGGTGCATGATGATTACTGTCCCTGGAGGCCACAGTGATAATGAGCATGTTGCCAATTAAAGTATCCATGTAAATGACTAAGAATAGAGAAGCAAGTATGAGTTCTAGTCCAAGCTTGCCTGAAAATCCCATCAGAAGAAACCCACTCAGAGTGAAATTAGATATAGTACTTTTTTGATTTCCCAGTGTTGTTGACTGCAAGACAATATGGGAGCCATTAAAATGCCTTTTAATTTCCTATTCCAATTTGAACTCAGTGACATTAGGCATGAAGTCACTGAAAATTACCTCCTCAACATAAATAGTTTATAGGCCATCACTAGGTACGTTGAATGCATTTGGCTTCATTGTAGAAACCGAAGTGAGGAACTTTACACCTTCTGTCAATTTCAATTTCCATTAAGTGAAGAGAAAATCAATGTATATAATAAAGTTTGTTAAATATATTCTAAAAATATGACACCATGGTGCACTGAAATTTTTATTTATATTAAAATTTTATGTACTTCATATGTTTATAAATATTTCTTAGCTATTCTTTCAATAATTTTTATATCTATTCAGACATGACACCAATTACCATGATTTTTATTAGTGCAATGTAATAATTTTGCCTTATGTATGAAAGAATTCCTAATGTTTTCTTTGTAACTAAACTTTTATTTTCTCAAAAGTTATTGTTGTAAAATATCATATTGGTTGTACCTATTCATGTACCTAGTGATGGCCTATAGATATCTTATTAATATATCATTGAAATTGATCTGAAAAATATTATTTACCATCAAGAAAAGGAATTTTCTTCCACATTTATTCTTCCAAAGATAACAATGTAACTCATATGCACACAAAGTATAATTTTTTCTAATTCTCTTTTTGAAACAGCTATGAAATAAAATTTTGTACCCAACAGATTAGTGAACCTACAAAAATAACATAACTAATAGTGTATATTATGAAGACAGCTATCTGGGGCAACATCTATCTGAAAATAATGTACAGTGTTTTAAACAGATGTTGCTCAATAAACTGAACACAATTAAAATAACAATTATCTATTTCATAAAATAAAAAATAAACTTTGTACTGGCAGTGGTAGATTCAAATCTTGCATACTTTCTGGAAAAGAGAAGACTATTACAGGTTTTTTTGATAAAGAAACAACTTTACTTTTTTCCAATGCAAATCCTACTTTCATCATTGATCTAGCAGTTTACATTAGTTTTGCATCTTAAATTTTACCATTTTATAGTCATCAACTAATTCAGTCAGAGGGAACGTTCAGAATTTAAGATCTCTATCATACCTTTAATTGAAGTTGAATTTTGTAAATAATTTTAATGCTTAGATGGATATGTTCCTTTTAAACCATAACAATGTATGCTAAATTTATTAAGATATATTTAATATGATAGTTAACTATTTTACCAGCCATTTTTTCATAAATATTTTTCTCTATATTTCTAAAATATTGAACATTGACAAGTCCATTCCAGAAAAATTGTAAATCACTCTACTTGTAATTTTCCCCTACGAATGGAAAAAATCGGAAAACTGGATGATTGGTTATGAAAAGAATCTTGTCTCATATTATGAATCTTCAATCTTTAGGCTTTCTTTTTGTGGTCTATAGTATATGAAGATGAGAAATACGGTGATTTTCCACTTATGAAAATATTTGATTCCTTTTCAATTTGTAGAGTTCCTTTGCATATTGCAACAATTTTTTCTTTGCTTTCTGATGTGGAAAACATCTCACAGTTCACAAGTCACAATAATAAGATATTGTTAGGGAGGTGACAATAACACACCATCTAAGAGAAGGATTTACAGTGTTCTTTCCCAATTTCTAACTTCCATAAAATAATTATAACTCATACATAGTATTTCATATTTTACAAGTTGAGTAACAATGGCTGATTTTCTCATCCACTAAAACCAGCAACTTATGAACTTGCATTATTCTGTGTCGTCTATATTTTTAGAACCTAAGAAAACTCACCAGAGCATATTCAAGAATATCTTCCCTTAACACTGGAGAAGCTGTTTCTAATGAGCAGCTGACAATCAGTGCTGATCTCACATTCAAATATGTGAGCTGAGGAGAAAGGAAAGCTCATAACAATCCTTTCACCACTGGTGGTTAGGCAATTAAATTTCTCTGGCACAAGCAGAGTTTCTAATATCTGTGGGTATTCCATGTTTTTGATAATAACCTGAAACCAAAACTTGCAATTATATTGATTATTCCTGCAGACTATTTTTCTATTATTCTTTTGAGTTGTGTTAGTGGTCAGTTATTTACTTGGCCATTATTGAAAAATTGTTTAATTTTTACATTAGATTCAGAAATTATAGCAGAAAGATTTAATTTCATGCTAGTAATTGAATTAACAAGTCATTAATATAATTCATAAATAATTAATTTTGTAATGTCAAATAGCTGTATCCATCATCAGAAAGGGGTAAAGACCAACCAATTAATACCAGTGAACAACATTACCTCCCCCCCGAATATCATAATACTAGATGCCAATATAATTGCACTTTGAGTGAGATTGCAACAAATTACCATTTTAAACCTACTTTTATGGTCTATGGTTTGTCTAATATGAAAAATTAATTGTGCAGATAAGCTTATTGTTTTATTGTAAACCCAAATAGGAAGATTTCACACAGTGCATTCCATTACCAGAAAATATGCTAATAGTGTGTCTCATTGTGGGCACTTAAATTCAAGATGGGGGTTGTTTGCCAGAGAAACCAACCATGTGGTAAAACATTCAGTTCCACTCCTGACCCCTTAAAAGAAAAAACTGGAGCCTGAGTTAATTGTCAATGATGAATAATTTAATCTATCTTGTATATGTTTTCTGACCATCAGGGAAACCTAAAACCACTGGACTCAGTGAGTTTCCAGTTTGGTGAACAGAAGCAGGTGTGCTGGGCAGGGGGTATGACAAAAGAGGGCCAGGAATTCCTGCTCTCCTTAGTCACGTTTCCTGTATCTCTTCCATTTTTCTGATTTGTATTCTTACTACCAAACTGCCAGTGGTTATATAGGCACATTTCTGAGTTTTGTGAGCCACTCTAAACCATTATGGAATACAAAGAAACAGGAGCCCCTCATAATAGCTGGTAGATCAGAAGTACAGGAGCTGGACATCCTGTTGGCATCTGATGTTGGGACTGTTCCATCAAAGGTATCTTGACCCTGCAGTATCTTAGTCTTGAGGATTTATGAACAGAGATGTTGAGAAAAACATGCACCATGTATTTTTGTATGAGAAGTGTGAGTAAAATCAGACTAGGAAGAATCACTAATGAACTAATATTACAAAAATTCAATTCTTTTTAAAGACTATACTACATTAGGAAATCATCACTAATTGTCAATACATTGAGTAATATTATTTTATTCAATAACATTAATGAATAAGTCAATAATGAATGAGTGGAGGATAAGAAAAGATCATGCTATTGACAATGTGAATATATTAGTCAAGAAATAGTTTATTAAAATGATTAAAAAAAACCCATCTATTGGTCATAGGATGTGAATTACTTAGATTTGAAATGGCATAACAACTGAAGAGCCAAATGTGTAATAGTGAAGTAATGTACTTACCTCACATATAAAATTCAATAAAGACTAAAATGCTGAAAGAGTGGAAAATATAGAACATCCCTGTGAATGTTAATTTTTTAAAGATTGTCATATTTTGTTTAAAAGTCATAAAGACAATGAGTATAGTAGTTTTTCAGCAATGAAAACATCTGTGCTTCAAAGGATATTATTATGAAATAAAAGATAGTATACAGAATGGAAAAAACATGTCAAGTTGAAATGACAAGATATGCATTAACACAAAATGTGTAAGACAGCCCAGGAAAGGATATGCTATCTTAACAGCAGTCTGTGAATCAATTCACAGAATTTAAACATTCTAAAACTATTGCTACAAAAATATGTTGCAATGGATCCCCAATATAAAAACTTGTGGATTCTGTCATTAACAAAAGGTGAGAGACTGTATTAAAAGATAGAGATTTTGTATGCATTGAGATTGTTTTTAGAAGCTCAGAGTATTACAACTTCACGTTTTAAATAAAAGAACAGAGCAAGAAATCCATCATAGATACACAAATAATAAACAAAACTAAGCATGTCACTATGATAAATCATCAAATCAAAAAGGAAGGCAGCAAGATCGATACATGAAAAAAAGCCAGAAAAGAACTCACTAGGTTCATAGTAGTCCATTAGTAAAAACAACTTTAAGTGAATTAAATTCTTCCATCAAAACACAGCTCTGTATTGACAGTCTATGCTAAAACTTTGTAGCTGAATGGATAAAAAAAAGACCCAAAAGAAAGAAAGCTGACTTCTGATTATTGACTTTGGAATCCAATGAAAAGATGGTGATTATGGTGAATAATACCATAGGATATACTTGAAAGTTGCTAACAGAATAAAAATAAACATCCTTATGACTAAAAGATATAGGAACTATGTGACCTGATGGATGTGTTAGTTAATTTTATAGTGATTACCATTTTATAAAATGTGGGTTTGAAACCAATCCACAATATTCCTTAAACTTACAGGGTATATTTCAATTACTTGTAATACATTTAGATTAAAGCTAAGACTTAACTACACACTGTCTACAGAATACTCACTTAAGCTTTAGGGACTCATAGTCTTTAAAGAAAGTGATGGAAAATGATATGTCATGTAACTAGAAAATAAAAACTAGTGGGAACTGGCAAAAGATCTTGCATCTGGCAGAGGGACATTAATTCTGAAACTGTAATAAACACAGAAACTTGGTGACATAATGATAAAGAAATCATATCAACATGACATATAATATTTGCCATGAAAGCAAATTTTGATAAATCTGAAGGCAACAGGAGATGATGATACAAAAATTGCAAGCTACTTCAGTGTACTGCATTCACAATAAATAGATCATCCAGGCAGAAAATCAGTAATGAAATATGGACCATTTAGAAAAGATCAGAAACAGTAAGTGCTGATCAGGATGTGGAGAAAAGGGAATTCTCCACTGTGGTGGGCTTACAAACTGATCCAATCTTAATGGAACGTGCTATGAAGTTGTCACAACATTAAAGATGGACCTGCCATTTGAGCAATTATTCTATTCCTTACATATGTGTCTAAAAATTTAAAAATAGTATTTCTAAAAGAAATATGCACTCCCATGTTATTTGCAACACTGTTTACTATAGCTAACCTAAAGAAACAAACAGTGCCCTATAACACATGAGGGAGCCAGAAGATGTGGTATATATACAAAATGGAATGCTATCTGGCCATCAAAAACATAAAGTTATGCCATTTGTAGAAATATAGATGTATCTTGAAAAGGTAGTGCAAAGGCATTAAGTCAGAAGGAGAAAGGTAAATACCAGATGGTGTTAATAAAATGTGGAATTTCAAGTAACTAAACTAATAGTCACATAAAGACAAACAGGAAATCTAACACTTGATAACTGACTACAGAACTGAGACACTAAAGGACAAAGGGATGGGAGAGGGGATAGAACAAGTAATTGTGTGTGGTGGTAGACAATTGGTGAGTTGGTACTGTGTTCACTATGGTGGTAATACCTGATGGGGTATCCCAATGTTACCAAGTTAAAATATATAAATTTTTATAAAAAATATGAACTTAAATGTCATAACCTAATAAACGTATATAAAACTTTTCATCCTAATAGCATAATACACATTCTTCTCAAATGCACATGGAACATTCTCCAGGATTGTTCAGGTTTTAGGTCCTGAAACATTGGATCAATGAGAAATAAAGAATATAACTTGAGTTGAATAAAAGATGGTAAATAAAAAAACCCAAAACTTATGTTGTGCAGTAAAAGAAATTCTAAGGGTAATTTATATCAAACCAGCAACCTAACTTTACTGGTCAGGGACCTAGACAAAGCAGCACAAACAATCCAAATTTAGAAAATGGAAATAAGGAACGCACACACAGAGTAATGAAATAGAGGCTAGAAAATTAGTAGTAATATCTGCAAAAATTAAGCCCTGATTATTTGAAACGATAAGCACATTGAAAAAAATCTTTATCTGGACTAAGACAAAAGGAGAGATAATTCTAGTGAGTAAAATCAGAAATGGTACAGAAGACATTGCAATAGATGCTGCTAAACACAAAGGATCATCAGAGACAAATGTGAACACTGACATGCAAATAACTAATAACCTGTAGAAATGCACAATTTTCTACTAACATGCAAAATTCTATGACTAGATGAGGAAGTAGAAGATCTAGCAGACTAATATTAAGGAGTTTGCAACAACAAAAAACATGATCATCTCACTAGATAGCAAGAATTTGGCAAAATTCAGTCTCCTTTCATGATAAAACCTCAAGAAATTAGCTGTAGAGGAATGCAGATGGGCATAATAAAAACCATATATGAATTTGTGTTTTATCAGGACTTAAAACAAAAAGGATTTGTTCCCCTTTCAATTTTTAAATGAGAACAGATGCTTATTTTGGAAAATTGTATCTCCTTTGTGCATGAAGCAAAGGTAACAGATTTTGATATTCTAATGTTTATAATTTAGATATTGCTATAAATTCATAGAATTGCGGAGTCAGAAAAAAAATTGAGATTGGGTGACCAGTATCCTACCAAATGAAAACTGTGTCTCCACTTCTTTGTAGCTGTCTCAATAGTGAGGCGATCTCAGCACACCCCTAGTACTCCACATTTACCACTTACAGTGAGAGTACTTTAGCATCTTCCTCAATGAGCTATGTCTACTCTGCTATTTATAAATTTAATATTTCTTTTCCTAATATGTGAAATGAAAGATCTTCTGCTGCTACATAACACTCCTCAGATACATGAAGCTACCCACGTGATTTTTCTAGAGTCAATTAGTTTTTGAATGCCACTACATTTTTTCATTTCTTGACATTTTTGATGTTTGTCCTACTTTGTGAGCTCACAGCTTGCAAATACACATAATTTTACATTCTGAGATTTTAAAAGATACAGTTTCTGTTGGACCATGTGATCAGAAACCTATTGACTCTTTCTCAATACAGAATATTCTCCAAACTAGGAGCACTGATATATGCACAGAATGAATGATTTATATTAAACTATTTGTGCTATTCTTGGAATGTAAATGTGAACTGCTTCAACAATTAGTTGAAGATTCTGTTCAAATGATACTTTACTTGGAAACCATCTGACTTTTATTTCACAGCATATTCAGGATTCTAAAAGTTCATTTATGGATGAAGTGTGGGATAGACATGTCTTATAATAGTGGAATGTACAGCTATTAATTATTTTATTGGGTTTGATCTTAAACATTGAGTTTATTTTTATAAGAAATATGAACTTCATTTCATAAAAATGAAGCTTTATGCTAAGCACACCATTGATTGCACACCCAGATTTAAAAAAAAGAGTGTTAGTTACATTATCATTTGAAGTAAAAGAAGATTGGCATTTATTGATAAACGATTAGGGGATATTTGATTTTTGGCACTAATCTGTTGGTAATTACCCCTTTCCAAGTGATGGACAGAGGTATATATATATATATATATATATATATATAATATACATTAGACACTTTAATATATAAATTAGATAGAATATTTATATACATGTATATATACACATAATATACATATATGATGTTATATGTAATATATTATGTATTATGTCTACATAGATAGCGTATATATAAAATTATATATACACATATTGATATATAGCATGTATATATAATATATATTATATATAATATATGTATGTATGTCATATATTATTAATTATATACAAATTATGCAGTGTATATAAATTAGACCATATAATATCTATCAATTAAATTGATGACTTGCTAAACCAATTAATAGAATTAAATTTGAGTCTTTTTACATATGTAACTAAATCTATAAACACATGTTTTTCAATAATTTGGTTCAATAAACAAAATAATCTGAATTTCCAGTTAACTGGGTGTTGCCATTAAATGAACTCAGCAGAAGTTCTCTGTAGGAACAATCAATATATTCTCAAAGTCTGGTCCCAGGGTATTGGCACCAACACCAAATACCCAGAGCCCCACAAACCACCAGAGGTCGAAAAAGGATTGAATCAGACCGACCTAACTTTTCTCTACAATTCACATTATTCTTAGTGTGAGTTCAGAGATTAGGAATTTGAACTGAGTGCTGCTCACATCAACTGCTTCTTTAGTTGAGGGAAGATGTTCTTGAATATGTACTGGTGAATTTCTTTAGGTTCTAAAAAGGTAGATTACATAGAATGATGAAAAACCTATAAGATACTGCTTTTGAGTGGTTGAGGAATACACTATTTTCATTGAACTTGTTAAATATGCAATACTGTGTAAGAGTTGTGATGATTATAAGGGAAATTAGGAATCTGGGAGAGAAGAGTGCAAACACCTTTCATTCCAAGATACAATTTATGGTGTGGGATCCCCACTTCTATGACATGTTTTTCTTTACATCACCATCGTAAAAGTAATTCAGGCATGAATACGTGATAGAATGATAGTTTTAACTTTTATTCATATTCTTTCATTGGTCTTTATAAATGGTGACTTATACAAGATGTGAGATGCATCAGAAATCACAGGAAAAAATATTTAGATAAAGTAGGAAAGTTTGAAAATTGAGAAATGATCAAGCAATGTCTAAGGAACAGTATAACCATCTTTACTTCTTCCCAAAGTGTGGATTAAAGTCAGATCATAGATAAAGTCTGAAAGACTGTAACACACGACTGTCTCAGATTATAAGAATCACCCAGTCATCTCATTTCTTCTAATTCTTAGGAGAAAATTCCAAGGGAGCGAAAATACAAGAAGATTCTGGAATGGACTTGTGCATGTTCAACTATCAAAAAATATAGACAAAAGGACTGGAGTCAAAATTAACTCATAAAAAATCACTAAGTTCATCATGCAGTTTTAAAGAAAATGAAAACTACATTTAGTTCCAATATGTAGCCAATATATAAATGATTAATAAGAGCAGATTTAAATTAATGGAAAGACCAAACCAAATACTATTGGATAACCAAGAAATATTTTCATGCATGTGCAAGGAATTCATCTTTGTTGGATTCCATCTAGAAAAATAAGTGACATTCTCCCAGAGACCTAGAAACAGAACTTTTCACTTCTTCAGCAACCTCACCCAGTAAATTTTAGTTACAAGAGAGAATACACAGTGAGTGTATGTGTCATGATTAACTCTAAAATGCCAAGTCCCATCTTCAAAGTCTTCACTTAATAATATTTGGTGATATTTAACAGTAAGTTAAACTTCTTATGGATTACATGGACAAACACTCGCACACACACACACAATACACACAATAAGATTCAACCAATTCTCAAGTAAGTTTTACTTGTGTATGCAAGGGGCTGCCTCATCAGTGCCAAGTCTTTCCTATAAATCACAAACTTAAATGATTTTACTTGGTAAAATTTACAAATAAAATAAAATTTACAATAAATTACATTATACAATATAGAAGCTAAGAGTCACCTACAACCCTAAATTTCTAAGTAAATAATTACAGGTAATTTCTAAATAAATCATTAGTAAGTAAATTATTACTAAGTAAATTGCAACCCAAAAATGGATTTCAGGTTAAAAAACTAAAAGCAATTATTATTTTAAATATGTATGGGTAAGGTTAATTATATTCTTTATTCCATCCCTGTCAATTTATGGGTCTTGAGAACAAAAAATGTTTATAGTATATCTAATCTCATTTAAAAAAATAAATGAATGCATGGAATAATTAATGGAAAAGAATATGTAGCAAAGAAACATAAAATGTGAATTTTGAACTATATAAAATTTTATACAAATGAAAATTCAATACTGCAGTCCTATCAGCAAGATTATAAATATTAATTTTTTTTGAATTTTATTCAATATAGATTTTATCTTTTTTTTAATTGAAATGGGAAGTACTAAAATTTATAATCCTCTTTATCTATGCTTCTATGACTGAGTTAAATTTATTGAAATTTTCTCTACATAATTATTGATGTTGAGAATGCCTTCACATTAACGATGAAATTCTGATTTCTTCAATAACTTCACACTTAACTTCATGGAGTCCAGGTGTGTTACTCAGCTCAAAAAAAATTCCTCTGTCCCATCTGTCTTGTGGTCAAGATCACTGAGGAATTAAGAAGGCTAATTTCACTCTGAGTAGGTTTCTTCTCATGGGATTTTCTTCCAAGCCTGAATTAGAACACATCCAGGCTTCTTAGTCTCATTCATGGTGTTGTTAATGGGCAACATCCTCATGATCACTGAGACCTCCATGTACAGTACTCTCCACTCATCCATGTATTTCTTCCTGAAGCTTCTCTCCTTCCTGGATCTGTGCTACATCTCTATGACAATGCCAAGGTACATTTACAACTCCTTTGTGCTCAGTGGCTACATTTCCCTTGGGGAATGCGTAGTGCAGATTTGCTTTAATTCCCTGTCTTTCTGCTGAGCTGTCCATGCTCTCAGTGATGTCCTGTGATCGCTATGTGGTTATTTGCTTTCCACTGCACTATGAGATCATCATATATGCCAGAAAATGTGTTCACAGTGTCCTTGGTGTCTGGATCAGTGGGGTCATTTCTGCAGCTATTCAAACAGCTGGTACTTTCTCCATGCACTTCTGTGGTCCCCATGTCATTCACCAGTTCTTCTGTGTCATCCCCCAACTCATGACACTCTTGTTCTAATGAGTATATGAATGAGGTTAAGATAAGTTACTTCTTGACTCTTATGGATTGTCTTTGTGTCAACTTTTTTGGATTGTCCTACACAAAGATATTCTCTTCTGTGCTGAGGATGCCATCTACTGAGGGCAGAGCTAAGTCTTTCTCCACTTGCCTTCCCCACGTTGGTATTATCCTGTTTATTACAACCAACATCTTTGCGTATCTTAAGCCACCCTCAGACTCTCCAAGTGCAATGGACACTTTTCACACTCTTATGTACATTTATGCCCAAACACTCAACCCAATGATATACGATCATGAGAGCAGCACTATGATTTTTCTATGGAAGAAAAACTGATATCTTTTGTTGAGGTTCATCTATTCATTTCTGGTTGGGAGAGAAGTTGAAAATATATTAGGAAACTTGGCTTAAATAAATTGAGACAAGTAATTATTAAGTACTTTACGAAGACTAAAAACTGTGACTCAAGCCCAGGAACAGCAAGTAGATTTGAAAAATTGCCCAAGCTTCTCTATGAGGGTGTCACACAGTTTTTAAGGAAACATTAAGGTTTGGGGCAGGTGTTGGGTTAGTGAACCTAGTGATACTGACAGTGAATTGTGAAAAACAAGGAGCATTGCTAAGATTTACCCTGTTTTAGAGTCTTAAGTTCTGGGATATGAAAGTTTCAGCCCTCCTGCAAACCTTGAAATCTGTCTTTTTTTTGAAGTTACTGATGTGTCCAGAAGGAATGCTTTCCTAATTTACTGAACACAATTTGCTCTGGGCCAGATTATTACTTCTTCACTCTTCAGCATGGTCAATTAGAGATTTTTATTTGGTTCATGAAAATTAATATAGCCAGCTATGCATTTGAAACTAAAAAATCAGCAGAAATAGAGTTGTTCTATCAAAAAGGTGTCATAAATATGTGCCATTTAAGTAAAAAAATCACACATACAACTAAATAAGTTTAACTCCCACAAAACATTAGATTAAAATTGCACCCCACAAAACCAGCAGTGACCACAACAATTCCATACTTTTACCAAAGCTTACATAATCTCCTCCTTGTTCATGTCAGTCAGGTATATGGAAAACAGAAAATGTTTCTTTTGTCTTTTTTCCTGTTTTACTGAAATAGGGGCTATGAGGTGATATTTGTCAATTTTAAAACTAACTGGTCTCTCAGAACCCTTTAGTTGTGTAGAGCTGCAACACTGAGGTCTGTCAAACTCCAAGGCCTCCCTGAACACTATACTAAGGTCACTCTGTGATAAACTCATTAAACCATTTCTTTGATTCAGAAAATAACATAGCAGTTGAGAATAATGTGGGAGGGATCTTTGAAGAACACAAATTTTCTGACTCCTATAAAATTTATGTTTCTACATGTTAAAATGACTGAAAGAAGAAATAGTAATAGTAATAGAAATAGTGAAAGTATTGTATGCTACCAAAAGAATAGATAAGTTAAAAATTGCTAAAATTATTGAAATGAGTATAATATGTAGTGACGAGAATTTAAAAATCAATGGATGTATTAATCAGCAAATAAGACAAACAAAGAACTGTTGAATCGATATCTCATTTTCAAATATAAAATTAAGATTTCTCACCCAATAAGAAAATGAAGCTTTTGACAAAACTTTATGGGAATGTTTGGATTATTACTGATAGAAGAATAGAAACTAATATTGACCTAATAAAAAATCCAAATTAAACATTTATTTTTCCATAGTTTGAAAGTATGGACAGTAGGCATTTTTAGAAAAATATTTACATTTCCAGAATTTATATAGATACAAGTCTCTAGTTTTGAAAAATAAATACTATATAATACATGTAAAATGATACAGAGGTACAATGGCTATTAAAATATAAAACAACAATAACAAAATTGTTGATAATTATAGTCAAAGATTAACTGTTTCATCCTCTGCTTTCAATAATATGTTCAAAAATTATTTTGCAAAGGGTGTGATGGGGAAGAGGTAGAAGTGATAGTCAACAGATTATTATCTCTAAATGAAAATAATTTCCTCAGTGAATTTCAGTGTCAATAACTGAGATATATTGTTTCTTGAATTGCGCATTTGTTATTTGTTACATCAGATGATGATATATGTGTGTGAGTTTCTAATTTGTTCTATTGAAGTATGACTTCATATTTGTAATATCAAAATGTTAATTACTCTATATTCACAGCACTATGGACTATAAGTTTTCTGAATTCTCTTCTTCCAGATTATCTTAACTTCTCAATGTTTTATCTTCATATAAGATTTTGAATCAGTTTTCCAATTCCACAACATATCTACTGAAATTCTGATTGGAAGTACATTCAATATATCAATGAAGCAGGAAAAAATGATATTTTCCAGTCTATGGTTAAGAAAAATTTTACATTATTTTAAGAATGGTACTTTACCTTGTTTTTAAATGTATTTATTTTCCTTTATTCCTTACTACCTATTTTATTGTATTTTTATGAATATTTTCTAATGTAACATTTTAAACTTTTAGTTACTTTTGCACTTTAATAAAGTTATGTCCAAAGTGATTTGTTCTGATCTGTTTTTACTTATACTTTTGATACTAATTCATGGTATCTTTTTCTCAACACTTCTACAGTTTATAAACCAGACTTAGAATCAAACCATAGAGCATAAGCACACTCTCACATAAGACTATTTCAGATACCAACTGAATACCCTGACACCCTGACCTGTGACTTCTGACCTGTTACTTGGTGGATCAAGAACAAGATTATTGATCTTGATTACTGTTCAAGATTACTGATGGTTACATCACATAGAGAAGATAGGTTAAATTATTGAGCAACAAACACAACCTCCAATCACTGCTACTATTCAAAGGTCAGGGGTGGGTCCAAATTTTCAACATCTAAACACATGGTTGGATTTACTTCTGAAAACAGGATCTTACTTAAATATCCACAATGTCTCGAGTATTGCTCTAAAACCAAGCATGATTAAAAAGGACTAGCTGTGTATAAAAAGATGCCCCAGTCAATCCCATCACTTTGGTGATCATAATAGTTTGGAAACTCTGTCACAGGAATTAGAAACAAAGACCAAGTTTGTATTCTTTCATTTCACATTATAGTAGATTACTGTAGGTTTTATACATACATATTTTTTTGTGATTTTCTTTTTTTGTGTATGTCTAAATTTTTATTTTTTTAAATTTTTTAAAATATATATACATATATATATATATTTCACATCATTTCAGTCCTTGGGGTCACCCACCAACTCCCCTCCCCACCCGCTCCAGCTGGTTCCCACTCTTCCCTTGTGCAGTTTCATTTGGTTGACCATATATTAGTGAAACCATTTGGTTTTTGTCCCTTTCTATCTGGCTCATTTCTGCTAGAATGATTTCTTCTAGGTACATCCAGGTTTCCATAAATTCATCAAATTTGTCATTTTTAATTGATGAGTAATACTCCATTGTGTATATATACCACATCTTTTTCATCCACTCATCTGTTCTGGGGCATTTGGGTTGTTTCCATGTCCTTGCAATTATAAATAGTGCTGCAATAAACATCCGAGCACAGGT
>PVHY01006611.1:0-31434 GCA_004024945.1 Uropsilus gracilis | reverse complement strand
TTTCCCAGAAGTGCGACTGCTGGGTCAAATGGTAATTCCATTTTCATGAGTTTGAGGGTCCTCCATACTGCTTTCCATAGTGGCTGGATGAGTTTACATTCCCACCAGCAGTGTAAAAGTGTTCCTTACTCTCCACATCCACGCCAGCACTTGTTGTTGCCTGTTTTTATGTTGTAGTATTTATGGTCAACATAAATACAGCTTCTCTGTGACACATGTATGTAGGAATATATATGGATATATATAAATACATTTGTACTTTAGGCATATATAATAATGAACAATCAAAATTACAAGTCAACATGCTGTTACATATCTGATGCGAAGCTTTATATGTTTTAAATAATTAAATAAGAAAAGAGAACATGATTAAATATATATCTTTTGCAATACTAATCATTATTTATGATTCTCTTTGTTGGTTCCTATTGCTTCATTTTACTACAATTTCCTTCACCTCATCCAACTCTATGTCCACTTGTCTTCATAGTGCTGTTATTAGGAAATATATCACTTTCCTATATATTCTAAGTCCAACAATATAATATATTCATTGGTTATATACATTTGCTTTCTAATGTAGTTAAACAAATCAAAAAGGAATAGCATTACTTTGATTTTGTTAAATATCTATGAATGCACTCATACCCTTAATTTATTATTAATTGAGTTATTTTCTTGAGTAACTTACTACTCTGGGTCAAATTATGATCCATCAAAATCCATATTGTAAAGTCTTCACCAGTAATATATCAGGATATGAATGCATTTGGGTATAAGGTCATTACAAATGTTTTGCTGAAGATATGAAGATGTTGGATTGGAACAGTGTGAACCACTAATCCAATAGAACATGTGTTCTTATAGAAAGGGTAAATTTGAATGCAGAGATCATAACAAGACATTTTGTGAGGAAAAAGACAAGATATTGGGGTGATTCTTGTACAAACTAAAAAACAACCAAAATTTGCTACAAACAGGAAAGAGATGTGGAAAAGATGATGTTTTATAACTCTAGAAGAAACCGATCTTAATGACTCTTTGATTTTAAATTTCTAAACTCAGAACTGAAACTCAGAAGTGTGTGATAGTAAATTTCTGTTGACAGCCACGTAGGGTACGAGAAATGAAACGACGAGGAGAGATGGCCCAGCCACAGCCGGGGTTCAAATGGAAGTATGAACCATGAGACAACTTTATTAACAAAAGGAAGAGGTACATATAGGAACACAGGGTGATGACCTGGCGAATTCCATGGAAGAAAAGACATCTTGAGAGACAATTGACATTCTAAAGCAAAGAGTGATGAAGGGGTAGTGTAGAGGTGGTCTCTAATCTTTGAAAGGGCTAACATTGATAAGGAAAAGCCTGGAGGCGCCAGCGCTACATCAGAAGGTCATTCCAGATAGTCCCTAAGTTTTTTCAGGGGCCATTAACGAGAGAGGTTTTCCTTTATCTCGTCTGGCATGACTGTTCTGGAATGCAAATGGCGCACAGCAAATTTCTGTTATATATAGTCCATAGTTTGTGGGACCTTGTTACAGCATTCCCAGAAAATGAAGGAACATATATTTGTCTGATAAATATCCTTTAATATTTCTTTAAAGATTGATGGCAATTCTCTAGTATTTGTTTACTTGTTAATACACTTACTCAGCCTTCATAATTTATAGATAGACTTGCTAGATATATAGTTTTTGCTTGACAGATATTTTTACCTTCAATATTCTAGGATGAGGTGCCTTTTTTATACCTCCACTGGTTTTGACGAGAATTTAGCTGGCATCTTTTCATTTCCTTGTATTCCTTTGCAACCTTTGCAACTCTCAGATTTTTTTTCACATTCCTCTTAAGGAATTTTTTCTATTGTAAGCATTTTAATCATGTTTCTGTTTGTGAAGCTTTTGTATTTAAAGAACTTTTATATTACAGAGCTTTCTGAAGGAAGAGCTAAATATTTTTTCAGAAAATTTGTGGAATTTTTAGTTATTATTTTTAAATTATCTGGTATTCATTTTCTCTTAGTGGATATAAATATGGAAAGCTATAAAGTTAAATCATTCTTATTTTGGAAATGTAAATTTTCTCTATTTTTTTCTTATTTTACATTTTGTAAAAATGTATAATATATTCATGTACAAATAAGAGGGTTAATTTTATCTATAAATAGATATAAATAAATAAATTTATAAATAAATTTTATTTATGGATTGATAAATTTATAAATAAATTTTATTTATAGATTAATAAATTTATAAATAAATTTTATTTATAAATAAAGTGTCAATCTGAATGGACATAAATATAACAAAGGGAAAATACACAAAAATATAAAAAAGTAACTCATTTAACTAAAAGAAAAGATAACAAAACCCAATCAAAATGTGGGCAGGGGAATTAAGTGATGTTATTCCAAAGAAGACATATAGATGGACAAGTAGCATCTGAAAAAGTTCTCACAATCACTTAGTATCATGGATATAAATCAAAATCACAGAGAAATACCTTCTTTAACCTGTAAGAATGAAGTATATAAAAAAGAACAGAAATAGCTAATGTTGGTGAGGATGTGGAGAAAAAGGAGACACTAGTAGGTTGTTGGTAGGAATGTGGACTGGTTTGACTCCTACAGAAAACACAATGGAGTTTACTCAAAATAATCAGCATATATCTACTATATAATCCAGGAATTTCACTGCTAGATACCAATCTAAAAATGGCAACAGCACAAATGGAATATATGCATGTCAATGGAATTGGTGAATAATACTCAGGAAATGATCAGAAGTAGAAAGACAGGTATCACACAATTTAAAACAAAATGCATATATTGTATTGTTAGGCTAGAAAATCTGGTAAAGCTGAATTGCAACACTAGGAAGGCAAATGAGAGTAAAGCTTTGTGATGTGAGGGAAATTTGAATTATTGATAATATGCGTATATACATACATACATACATACAGATATTATATGATCACATATATCACAAAGGGAGAAGTTGTATTTGAATTAATATACATAATGATATCAATGGTAAATCCATCAGCAAGCTGTTTTATATATATATATATGCTATATATATATATATATATATATATATATATATATATATATATATATATATATATATGCTTGGTCTTTGTACCAAACTCCTGTTACAGAGTTCCTGCTCTTTGTGCATGCCAAGGTGATGGAACCAAGTGGAGTATCTTGTTGTTCACAAAAAGTCCTTTCAACCATAATTGACTTTATGGTGATGATGCGACAAATCGGGGAACTAATACAAATTCAGATTCCAGAGAAACCGGTCATGAGCTTAGAAGGCTGAAACATGTACCTCATCCCTGACCTCTGAAGAGGAAAAAGCTATAGGAGGTTAGTTAATAGTTCAATACTTTAATCAATCTTGTCAATGGATGAAACCACCAGTGCAAACTTAAGCACTGGGATTCCTGGAGTTTTGACTTATTGAGCCCAAAGAACCCTGGGGAGCTGCTATGACAGAGAGGGCAAGGGTATCCTGTTTTCCTTCTTACTCCTGGCCCTGCAACTCTGCATTTTCAGGATTGTTTTCTTCGTACAAAGCCACCAGCTGTGTGGCAGGCACCTTCCTAGTTCTGTGAACCACTCTGGAAAATGATCACAGGAGAAGAACTGTACCTGTCAAGTAGTAGCTACTGATTCAGGAGAACAAGAAGCCAGGCATTCAATTGAGTCTGCTGTCGGAGCTGTGCTGTTAGAGGAGTCATAACTCTGCAGGGTTTCTAAGCTGAGGTTTCAGGTCTAACTCTTATTCAAGTTTGGGACAGTTTTGACAAAAACACTGGTACCTAGTATTTGGTGACAGGAGACCTGAATAACCTACAAAGAAAATAGTGTCTTAAAAGTGCAAATATCATTAAGAAGTTAAAATGCTGTGTTGAAAAGCATCACTAAAGGTCAATAAAGCAGTCAGGACTGATGATTAATAGAGACATGACATGAGACTTATTAAACCAAACAAAAATGATGAAAATATATAATCATGTTATTTGCAGTCATTTGTGTTTATTAACAGTTAACTGGGAAATTGTGTTGAAATGTGTTTACATGTAAACAAACTGAAATATATTTTGTGCATTTTTAATACTGGAAGGATCACAATTCTGCAATGACAACCTGAGTTAAAGACACAGGATGAAATTTTAAAAATGCATAGTGTCAACTATAATTTTGGGGCTTGACATTGAAACAATGAGTTTATTTCCATAGTATTTGAGCTTTTCTATAGACAAACCATAAACTGCACACACATAGAACTGACTCAAAATGAAATTAGATTGGTATTAAAAGGTAACAGTTTAAGGGTGATTTTCTTATTTCACTGACATTAACTATTCGCTTTTAACCCTTTATTGATAGTGATGATATCAATTAGGCATTATAATATATAGCTATGAATTAAACTAATGACTTGTTAATTCAATATTAAAATTGACATGGTCTGTAGATAGTACTGAATATGACAAAATTATAGAATTTTTAAAGAACTTGGGCTCCTAAACACAAATAAGCTGAAATAACAGGTAACTAGCCTTGATCATTAAATCAAATCAACAGAAAGGTGCTCTGCAGGAATAATCAATGTAATTGCACTTTTACCCCTAAGGAATTTACCAAGGATACCAAATACCCAGAGCACCCCAAAACTCCATTTATCCTACAGATATTGCACTGTCTAATCTCCACTGGTCGATAAAGATTAAAATGGACTCGCTTTTATTCCACTGTTCACATTTTTCAAAATAAGACTGATTGTAGAGATTAGGACTTTGAGCTGTCACTGACAGTGTCTCCTTCCTTTGAGGAAAAATATTCCTGAACATGCTCTGGTAAGTGTCCTTAAGTTCCGAAATGACAGATTATGAAGAACAATGGAAAACTGGTTTTGAGGGGATGCGAGAACAGTCACAGCCAGTCAACATGTTAAATGTAAAATAATAACATATGAATTAAAATTATTTTAATTGAAATTAATACTTGAGGAAAGAATATTATAAACGTCCAGTCCTGGAAATTTTTGGCATACATTTTCCACTTCCCTAGAAATATCTCTTTTTATATGACTATCATAGAAATAATTGAGTAAGAGTCTTTCTTGCATTTTTTTACCTCTTATAATAGTGATTAATATAAACTCAAGGATGTCTTACACATCAGAAATCACAGATGAAGTATTCAAATATGTTAGAAAATCAAAAACTAATTAATGATAGTCTATCTCAAGGAGAGTAAAATGACCACATTTTCCATCTTCACAAAGTAAATATCAAAAAGAAATCATAGAGAAAAATTATATAACCATTATGCAAGATGTGTTTCTTGTCCTAACCAGTCATCCAGTCATCTGATTTCTTTTAATTCTCTGAGGAAAATTCTGAAGCAGAGAAAAATTAATTTTTTAAAAAATATAGAAATAAGAGTTAAAATAACTGATAAAATAATATCATTTAGCAAAGACTTTAGTTATGTTTTCAAAACTTTATATACACCTAAATTTTGAATGTTGCATAAAAATAGGAATACTCGCATGAAAGTATGATTATTATCTTGAATCCCCCTATCTTATCAGATTAAGATGAAGACAAAGAATTAGACAAAAGATCTAAAGTCAGTGTAAGCATCTATTAATAGTAGAGCATTCACTGATGAAGAAAATTGATCATTTATTTTCATTAAAGTGAATTAAATGAAAAGACAAAGAAATTATGAAATAATATCTAAGAACTAATAAAAGGAATGCTTCAGGTACCTTTGTTTTCGAAACCCTACTTCTGAACATAGTGCCACAGACATATTGGCATTAAAACATTATGTTAATTAATAGCTATAATCCATGTCATAAAATTTTTATGCACACATATGTAAATAATCACAATTGAGTTAACATGAAAATTTTATCCATATAGATAACTATGCATATATATACAGATATAAGATAAGCATAGATATAGGTGTGTATTATAATTTAGATAGGTATAGATTTAAATATATGTTAAGTAATACATATATTTAATTGTGAATTTATTTTTAAGTAGAATCATGCATTTAATCATTCAATCCAAAAGATTGTATATGTATAATATCAATATATGTGAAGCTTTAAAAACACACTTCTATAAATTATGAAGAATACAGATATAAGTTAAAGACCAAGCATTATACTTCTGGGTAAGTAAAGCAATATTTCCAGGTATATTTTAGGAACTCTTACTCATTGACTTCAATAACAGGATAATATCAAGACTAGTCCAGGTACATAAAATTCACAGTTTTTGGAGACTCCCAAAACCTCACCGGTAAGTATCAGTTGCAGATTACCTAGATGAGTACTTGTGTCATTATAATACTAGATGCCAGGTGTCATCTACAAGTTCTGCCTACAATATTGTCTACATTAAATTATTCTGTCAATTTAACAGTGAACATTGGAACACACATAAACACATGTGTACACACAGCACACAAAATAGAGTAACCAGTTTCGAAATAAATTTTTCTTGATGGATGTAATGGACAGCTTTGTCTGTGCCAATTCCTCCCCATTTGACTCAGAGTTAAACAATTTCCTGGTAAAATTTCTTGTTTCACTACAGAAACTAGAAGATGCTTCACCCTCAGCTGCTAAGTCAGTCACTACAGGTCCATCACGGATTCCAAATGAGACGCAAAAAAGGAGGATCATTCTCCTGTGTGTCTTGGGTCGGGTTAACAAATCTATAAACCAGCAATAAATGCAAGCATTCCATCAACAATCAGAAATAATTGCCACTATTTTTGATTCCCTTATACGTTCTCTATACCATTTCTACTTACATATCTTCAGAATATTAAGTATATATGATCTATTTTATTTATAGGTCATCCAGATAGTGATCTGATCCCATTTCAGAAAGAAACACTGTATAATGATAATTTTCAAGGTCACCTAAATATTATCATGAAAAAATGATAATTGATTTTTCACAATTTGTCAATATTCTTACTACTGCATTAATTATGAAGGCATATAGTTTTCTACTACCAATTATCAGAACTCTTATTTAACAGGTTATCTGCTGATAAATTTACACAATTTGACTGGCAAACTGTTTCTAATTTTCTGCTAGTTTGCTCTTTTCCAGAAAGAATTCACAGATATGACCATTCCAGTTGCAAGACTGAAGGCGAATGCTTTCTTTACTTTTATGAAATAAGCATCATAGTCATTACTTTAATTCTATCAATTGTATGAATGAGTTGTACTTGTATTGAACACCAAGACTGACTTATTTAGGGTTGTAGGGTGACAACCCTCAAATGTATGTTACCACTAGGAAATTGCTCACAAAAGCACCAAGGGTGTTACACTTCATAATTAATTTTTTATGTACAAAGGTTGTATCTCAAGTTGTTTTATAGTAGAGGTAATATTCAATGAAACTGTCACATGTATATTAGGTTTTATTTTCCTTTAAAATATGTGTGGTATGTCTGTTCTATTTTCCTTTGGGAAATTAATATTTTTCTGATAAATTTTTATATTTTATGTTAATGAAAACAATTATTTACATATCATAAGTTTGAAGGTTTGACAATTTAGTGTTTAATAAGTTTACTAATTAAAAATAAATATTTATTAATAAGAAAATCTAAAATAGTTCCTCTTAATATATAGAAAAGCTCCAGTACAGTAATGTAACCATGCAGGTTTGAATGCTCTATGAATAAAGAGCATTTATAAGTTACATAAAATTTTATAACAAAATTCAATGCACACTATTATTAATATATTATTAAGGTATATTTTATTAACTTTATCATATACTTTCATATTTCCTCTTATTTGATTGAAATAGGGAATAGTAATTTATCATCATCCTTCAGTATGTTCCTGTGATGGAATATAAACCATTTAAAAGTGAAAAATGTGACTATTATTTCAGATTTATTATGAAGTACTTATTTCTTCAAGTAAATTCATGCTTAGCTTCTCTGATCCAAGGTGGTTGATATGGTTCAGGAATAGAATCTTGCCTTCCAAAGTTTCCATCTTGACCTGCAGCCCACATCTTTCATAGAAAGACTATGACTAATTTCACTTTGAGTGGGTTTCTTCTTATGGGATTTTCTGCCACACCTGAGCTAGAACTTTTTCATGCTTGTCTGTTCATAGTCTTGTATGTGGTGGCATTAATTGGCAACATCCTCATTATCACAGCAACTTCCATGGACAGTTGTCTCCACGCACCTATGTATTTCTTCCTGAAGCATCTATCCTTTATGGATCTGTGCTACATTTCTGTGACTGTGCCAAGGTCCATTTATAACTCTTTCATGCACAGTGGCTACATTTCCCTCGGGGAATGCATAGTGCAGTGTTTTGCTTTCACTCTCTGTGCTTCTGCTGAGATGTCCATGCTCACAGTGATGTCTTATGATCGATACGTGGCCATCTGCTTTCCACTGCGCTATGAGATCATCATGGATGCCAGCAAATGTGTTCACAGTGTCCTAGGTGTCTGGATGAGTGCAGCTATTTCTGGATCCATGCACACAGCTGGCACTTTCTCAATCCACTTCTGTGATCCCCATGTCATTCACCAGTTCTTCTGTGACATCCCCCAGCTCATGAAACTCTCTTGTTCTAATGAGTATATGAATGAGGTTAAGATAAGTTATTTCTTGACATTTACAGCTTGTATTTGTGTCACCTTTATTGTAATCTCCTATACAAAGATATTCTCTACTGTACTGAGAATGCCATCTGCTGAAGGTAGAGCTAAGGCCTTCTCCACTTGCCTTCCTCACCTTGCTGTGGTCATTTTATTCCTTTCAACGGGTGTCTTTGAATTTCTCAAGCCACCTTCTGGCTCTCCAAGTGCACTGGACATTTTTCTTACTATTATGTATACAATTGTGCCCCCAACACTCAATCCAGTGATCTACAGCCTGAGAAATCAAGCCATGAAAACAGCTCTAAGAAAGATCTTCCAACAGAGAAGCTGACCTCTTTCCTTGAGGTTCATCTGTCCATTCTTGAGTGAGAGAGAAGTTCAAAATATATTGAGAAAACTCTTGACTTAAATTGAGACAAGCAATTATTAAGAACTTTATGAAAGAATTAAGAGTTGTGAATCAAACCCAGGAAAAATCATCAGGTAGGTTTGGAAAATCTGCCCAAACTCTAAATTTCTCGATAATTTTTTCACACAATTTATAAGGAAACATTCAAGGATCCACATGTGTGGGTTTAGTGAATCTGGTGGTGCTGTCAGCGCACTGAGAAAAACAAAGTGTTGTAAAATCCACCCAGTTTCAACCCTGCCACCAACCTCGAACTCTGTCTTTATTTGAAGTTACTGACTTGTCCAGTAACTAAACGCTGCCTTTTCAGAGAGAGCATTTTCCTGGGCTCTATTTCCTCTTGGTCATATCCTTCTTCTCTCTTGACTTGTGATCTTCAACTGAACCAGGAAGAGGTTTTTATTTGGTTCATGAAACATAAATATAGACAACTGTGGATTTGAAGTTAAAAGACAAGCCCTGGTAAAGTTGTCCTATCAAATATCATCATAGATACATTGTTTTTTTTGTAACAAAAGTATTCACAGTGATTTTAGTGAATTACACCTTCAAAAGAGTAGACTAAAATCTTCCCAAATCCAGGTGTGACAAAAACTTTTATACATAAAAAGCTAACATAATTTCATCCCCATCAGCATGATGGTAAACAGTAAATATATGGTGTTTTTTTTTTGGTCATTTTTTCCATGCTATAGTAGAATAGAGGATATCAGGTGATATTTATCAATTATTGAGAACCAATGGTCTCTCAGCACCCATTAACTGCAGAGCTGTACCAAGGTCTGTCGAACTCCAAGATATGTGCAATAAACAGAGGTCAGTTTGCAAAAACATCATTGAACCATTTCTTCATTTTGTAAAATTAAATGAGTAATTGAGAATCCTGTGGGAAGACTCTTTGAATAACAGAAAATTTGTGATTGCCTATGAAATGCATGTTTCTATCTGTTGAAATGAGTAAAAGAAGAAATAATAATACTATTAAAACCCTTATATGCTACCAAAAGAATAGATATGTGAAAATTTTGGTGTGAAAATTACTTAATATGTGAAAATTACTTAAATGAGAAGAATGTGTAGATACCAGAATTTAAAAATCAGTGGATGTATTGTATTAAACAGCAAATAATACAGGGAAAGACAGAATTGTTGGATTGATATCTCATTTTCAAATATACAAATAAGATTGCCCACCCTTTCAGCAAGTGAAGCATTTGATGAAACTTCACAAGAGATTGAATTATTACTGATAGAGAAGTAGAATCTAATGCTGACCATAAAATTCCCAAACATCATTTATTTTCCCATACTTTCCGGGTATGGATAACAGGTAATTTTGGAAAAATAATGTTTAATTTTTTCCAGAATTTGTATAGTTATAAGTCTTTATGTTTGAAAAATAAATATTGACAATACATGTAAAATGAACACATAGGTGCAATGTCTATTAAAATATAAAATAACAATGATAAAATTATTATAATTATTGAAAGATTAATTGTTTTATCCTTGTTTTCAATAATACATTTAAATTATTTTGTAAAGAGTGTGAGGTAGAAGAGATAGAAGTGATATTCAACAGATTTATTAGCTTTAAATGAAAATAATTTCTTCGATGAAGTTCAATGTAATTAACTGAGATATTATTTCCTGATGAATTTCACCTTTGTGTTGTCAGATGATGATGCATGTATGGGAGTGAATTCTAATCTGATGTATTGATGCATAACCTTATGTTTGTATATCAAATTGCTAATTACTATAAAATCATAGTACTTCATAATATTATGGACTCTCACTTTTCTGAATTTCATTATTTCATGTTTATCTATGTTCTCTCAATATTTATATAAAATTTTAAATCAGTTTTCCAATTCCACAACATATTTCCTGAAAGTTTGATTGGAAGTATATTGGATATATCAATAAAACAGGCAAAAACTAATGTTTTCCAGTATATGCTCAAGAAAAATTTTGCTTTTATTTAAGTCTGCCCTTTAATTTGTTTTTAATTTGCCCTATGCCTTTATTTTTCCTTCATTCCAAACCTTGTAATTTTATTGTATTTTAATATTTTCTAATGTAGCTTTTTAAAATTATCATGATTTTTGTACTTTGATAAATTTATATCCTTAGTGATTTATTCTGATCTATTTTTACTCACACTTTTGACACTAAGTACATGGTAGCATTTTTTTCTCAACACTTCTTCAGTCTATAAACCAGACTTAGAATCAAACCTTTCAGCATAAGCATACTCTTGCTTGAGAGTATTTCAGATACCAACTGAACGCCCACACCTCTTGTATTTATAAGCTGCTCTTTGGTAAATCAAGATCAAGATTTTCTGTTCAATAACACTAGTCATAACTTACATAGAGAAAATTGGTTAAATTATTGGACAATTAACTCAATCTCTTAACATGCTTTCTTCAGGTCAGGGATGGTCAAATATTTCAACCTCTGAATATGTGAAATTTACTTAAATGCACATTTAAGTATTTCAACCTCTGAAAGCAGGAATTTACTTAAATGCAAATAATGTATAAAACATTGCCATAAACCCAAGTATGGTTGAAAAGAACTTGTTGGTGTACAACAAGATGCCCCAGTCAGTCCCATCACCCAGGCAATCACAAGGGTTTGGAAACTGTCACAGTAATCAGAGTCAAAGTCCAAGTATGTATTTTTTTATTTCACATTGTAATAGATTATTGTAGGTTTACCACATACATATTTATGTTGCATTTTTTTTGCCTTTCTTTGAACTTTTATTTTTTCATTATAGAATCTTTTTTCCATTGATTTCACCTATATATAGATATATGTATATAAACACAGACATATAAATCACATCATTGTCTACCCTGAGGATCTCCCATCACCTTGTCAACCATGAACCATTTTAATCTTTTGTAGCCTTCTCTTCCCCCATTTTTTACCCTCTTCCTCCTCTCTTGCTCTATGCTTCAGTTCTGTTGGCAGTTTTAAATTTTTCTTGTCCATTTGTTTGTTTGTTTTCCCTATATCCTTCATTTAAGTGACATCATACAATATTTCTTTTTTTTTCGTTCTGGTTTATTTCCATTAACATGATTCCATCTACTCTAATCATGTTGCTGCAAATGACATAAGTTTGTCTTCTTTGATTAATGCATCATATGCCATGTGTAAATACACCCCATCTTTTTCAGCCATTCATCAGTTTTGGGGCATTTGATTTGTTTCCATATCTTGGCAATTATAAATAATGCTGCAATAAACATGCAAGTACAGGTGTCCTTATGAATGAGTGTTTTTGTATCCTTTGGGTAGATTCCCAGCAGTAGAATTGCTTGGTGGAATGGTAGTTCCACTTTCAATTGTCTGAGGGTCCTCTTCACAGTCTTCCATAGTGGCTGACCATTTTGCACTTCCACCAGCAGTGTAAGAGTGGTCTTTTTCTTCAAATCCACACCACTTGTTGTTACCTGTGTTTTTTTGTTTTTGTTTTTTTTTTTTTTGTTTTTTTTATCATATAGGCCAATCTTACTGGTGTTAGATGGTATCTCAGTGTTTTTTTTTATTTTAAAAATTTATTTATTTATATTTGTTTGTTTATTTTACATAATTGTTGATCCCCTTGGGTATGCCCCCCTTTCCTCCCCCAACTATGGTCACTTCAAATCCTCTCTTACTGCTGTTTCTTCAATCACGTTTTAGTCCATATGTCTTTTCCTTTTCTGAAGCATTGTCCTTTTCCCAGGCATAGATCTGGGTTCCTGGGTCCCAGCAGATCATGTTGTTTACATATTGATCCTTGACTTTGTGGCACACTTTCTCTCCAACTCCTTTGGACCTGCTCAGTGTTTCATCCTTCTTGTTGGTGGACTTCTCCATTCTTGTTTTAGTTCCATGTTGCTGCTTCTTTGCCATTTTGCTGAACTCTGGCTTAGAGAGTCAGTCTCCCAGTCCTTGTTAGTAAGCAAATTCCTTGTGGAGAACTTAGTGCATATTTAGTCCTGATTGTGTCCTCTCTCCTTTTGCCATATGTTACTCCCCCTTGGGTCTCTGCCATGATTCTGAAGCCTTCCATCCACTGTAGTAAGGGAGGGTAACATGTTCTCGTTGCAAAGTTTCTCTGCTCCCTGATTTTGGCTTCCAAGCACTAGTGACCATATTGGTGTAGCTCTTTGATGAGTCCTTGGTATGGTTGGTTATTCAGTCTTTTATCTGTTGATTCCCTCCATGCTCTTCATGGGTCTTGCCCAGGAGATGGGTGTTTCAGGGCTTTTTTTGTTGTTGTTGTTTTTGTGCATCCTCCTCTATGTCTAAAGTTGGTTCACCAGTGTTTTTCTTGTTTTGGGTGAGGAGTGGATAGAGTGTAAGTAAGACCAGAGAAGGAGTAGAGCCACCCACTCACCCCCACCTTTCCCTCACATGCCCAGTAGGGCTTGGTGTCTGTGTGTGGGGGAGGGAGGCCCCCTCCCAGTCCCCACCCAGGTCACACCTACCTGGGTGGGGACCCTTCTTCCAGAGCCTTCCCAGCTGGGTCACACTGGGGATCACAGGGCAGTGACCTCCATCCCACCAAAGGTCCACCCTGGGAGAGGGGGGTCGATCTGTCACCAATCTCAGCAGCAGACCTGGTTGGTCAGTTGGTTTTGATTTGCCTTTCCCTGATTAATAGTGATGTGGAGCATTTTTTCATGTACCTATTAGCCATCTATATTTCCTCTTTGGAAAAGTGTCTTCTTAGTTCTCCCAATTTTTCAATTGGACTTTTTGCTATTTTTGTTAAGTTGTGTGAGTTCTTTGTGTATCTTTGTTATCAGACCCTTATCACTTGTATGGGGGGCAGATATTTTCTCCCATTTGGTTGGGTTTATTTTGTTCTGGTTATTGTCTCTTTTTCTGTACGAAGCTTTTTAGTTTGATACAAAATACATTCTAATTCTATAATGCAAGCATTTCACTAATACCAAAACCAAACAAAGCTAGCACAAAGAAAGTAAACCATAGACAAATCTCCCTAATGAACACAGATGCAAAAATTCTAAACAAAATCCGGTCAAATTGAATCCAACAGTGCATATAAAGGATTATCCACCACAAACAAGAGGGATTCATCCCAAGGGGCACAGGGATGGTTCAGCATCTGAAAATCAATCAACATAATCAATCACATCAACAAAGAGAAAGACAAAAACCATATGATCATATCAATAGATACAGAAAAAGCATTTGATAAAATTCAACAGTGAGGAATAAAAGGAACATGTTTTGACATAATGAAAGTCATTTATGATAAACTCACAGTAAATATCATCCTTAATGGGGAAAAACTGAAATCATTTCTATTGAGATCTGGAATCAGACAAGGATGTCACTCTCACTACTGCTTTTCAACATAGTACTGGAAAGTCTAGCCAGTGTGATAAGGCAAGAGAAAGACATAAAAGAAATACATGTAGGGAAAGAAGAAATGAAACTATCATTATACACAGATGATACTCTATGTAAAATACCCCAAAAATTATCAGAAATACTATTTGAAATAATAAACCAGTTCAGTAAGGTAAAGTTGGATACAAAATCAACACACAGAAATCAGAAGCATTCTTATATACAAAAATCCAGTCAAAAGAAGAAATTAAAAAAAAAATAAACAACTCCATTCACCAATATGCTACTGAAAAGTAAGTACCCGGGAATAAACCTAACAAAAGAAGTGAAGAATCTATACAAAGAAAGCTAAAAAACATTCTTCAAAGAAATAGAGAATGGAGGTTGGAGAGGGCACAAAAGACTAAGATGGTACATGGGTGGTAAGATGATGGGAGCATTGGGCTAGATAATGATGAAATACATATATGTGTATATATATGTACAAACAATAAACAGTAAATTAAGAAATAAGAAATAGAAGAAAACATAACAAAATGGTAAGACATTCCCTGCTCATGGATTGGAAGAATTAACATTATCAAAATGGCTATTCTGCCCAAAGCAATCTACAGATTTAATGCAATTCCAATAAAAATTCTGATGACTTCTTTAAAGAGATAGAGCAAAAATTACTGAAATTCATCTGTAATAACAAATGACCTTGAATATTGAAAATCCTCCTGACCAAAGAAAGAGAGAATGGAGGTATTACAATCCCAGACTTCAAATTATACTACAAAGCCATAATAATTAAAACAGCTTGGTATCGGTACAAAAACAATCAGACAAATGACACAGAATTGAGTGCCCAGAAATAAAACCACACATTTATGGTCAATTAATCTTTGAAAAAGGAGCAAATACATACATTGGAACAAGAACAGCCTCTTGAATAAATGGTGCTGGAAAAAATGGACCACCATATATAAAAATAAATAAATAAGTCAAAACAACTCCCTCATACCTTGTACAAAAACCAACTCAAAATGGGTAAAAGACTTGGATCTAAGACCTGAAATCATAAAATATATAGAGGAAAACTTGGGCAAAACCCTCTATGAATGACATATTACAGCTGGCAAAAAATGAAGTAAAACATTTATGTTTCTTAACACAAATACAGCGTCTCTGTGACACATATGTATGTGAACATATATATATATATATATATAATGAATAAAAATTGTGAGTCAGCATCATACTCATCATACTGTTACATACAGGTACATAATAGATATTTTAAAGAATTAAAAGAAGAAAGGAGAACATGATTGCATCTATATCTTTTGCTATATAATATCAGCCATGGTTCTCATCATTGTTTTCTATTGATTCATTCTATCACTGTTTCCTTCACCTCATCTAACTCTGCAATTACTTTCATAGTGCTATTATTAGGAAATATATCAGATCCCCACATATTCTCTGCCCAACAATGTATTTTAATACATTCACTTGGTTATATATAATTGCTTCTGAATATAGTTAGATGGAGAATGAATATCATTTTTTTGACTTTGTTAAATATCAAATAAATGCACTCATTCCTTTTGATTTACTATGAATTAAATTATTTTTGATCCATATTGTTAAGTCTTCACCAGCAATATATCAGTATATGAATGTATTTGATCATTATAAATGTTATTATGCTGAAGATGATAAACTGGAACATTGTGGACCACTACTCAAGTAGAGCATGTGTTCTTATAAAAAGGGGAAATTCGAACACAAAGATCTTATCATGATACATTTTGTGAGGAAAAAGGCAAGATATTGGAGTGATTCTAAAAAAAATCACAAGATGAAAAAAAAAACAACTAAAATTCCCTACAAAGACCAGAAACTAGGAAAGAGATGTGGAAAATATAATGTTTTATGACTTCAAAAGGAACTGACCCTAATGACTCTTTAATCTTGAATTTTTAAACTCAGAACTGAGGTTCTGAAGTTTGTGACAATATATTTCTGTTATCTATAGTCCACATTTTGTGGGAACTTGTTACAGCATTCCCAGAAAATCAGGAAACTTTTATTTAGCCTGATCAATTTCCATTCATGTTTCTTGTAATATAAGATTTATAGTAATTTTCTAGTATTAAATAGTTTATAGATAGGTTGCTAGCTATAAAAATTTTTATTGACAGATATTTTGCTTTCTACATTTTAGCATGAGGTGTCATTGTTCTGTTTTCAATGTTTCTGAAGTTAAGACAACATAGCTGGCATCTTTTTATTTCTCTTTTATTGTTTGGTAGCCCTTGTATCTCACAATTTTTTTAATGTTGATGTTAAGAATTTTTCCCCTTATATGCATTTTAATTATTTTCTGCTTATGAAAATTTTTGTGATTTTTATATTTACACAACTTGGATATTATAGAGCTTTATGGAGGTACAACTAAATATTTTTCAGAAAATCTGGAAATTTTAGTTATTTTAAAATTGTGTGGTATAAAATATGAAATTGTATGGTATTCTTTTTCTCTTCTTTAGTAGACTTAAAAATTGATAACTATAAAGTTAAATAATTAATAACTATTAAGTTAAATCATTCTAAATTTAGAAATGTTAAGTTTCATTATTATTATTATATTCTTTATATTATATTACCTAATATATTCTCTATGTTATAAATATAAACTTCATGTACAAATATAAGGGTTAATTTTATGTGTTAGCCTGAATGGGCATGCATATAACATAGAGTAGATAACCAAATTTCTAAAAAAAGGAATTTATTTATTTTTTTTTTAAATTCATTTTATTGATTTGTCACATTTGTGCATTAATTGATCCCTCCTTCCCGCTCCATATTTCCCTCTCCATTTACTCCATGTCCCTTTTCTGCGATTTGTTGCTTTGTTAAGTTCATGTTCAGTTGTTCGTTGTTTGGCCTGTTGTTCTCTTCCAATATCTGGTAATTTTTTTTTTTGCATGTATATGTACATTTATATTTATATTACTTTAGTCCATTATTGTGTACCCCGGGGCTTTCCCACTTCACTAACATTTGTTAACTGTCCTGATCTTTTGTGCTCTTCACCTCCCCCGCCATCTTCCCCTCCTCCTCTCTCGCTCCATGGTTCAGTCCCATTGGTTGTTTTCATTCTTTCTTATTTGTTTGTTTGTTTTTCCCTATATCCATCATATAAGTGAGACCATCCTGTAATTCTCTTTTTCTTTTTTACTTATTTCTGCTACTATGAGTCCCTCTAGTTCCATCCAGGTTGCTGCAAATGACATGTGTTTGTCCTCCTTGATTGATGTGTAGTATTCCATGGTGTACATAGACCACATTTTTTTTTTAGTCAATCATCTGTTTTAGGGCATTTGGTTTGTTTCTAATTCCTGGCAACTGTAAGCAGGGCTGCAACGAACATGCACGTACATGTGTGTGTTCTTTTGAATTAATGTTTTCATGTCCTCTGGGTAGAGTCCTAGTAGTGGGATTGCTGGGTTGAATGGTATGTCCACTTTCAATTGTTTGAAAAGGAATTCATTTAACTCAAGAAAGAGAAAGAAAAATTGTCTAATCAAAAAATGGGCAGAGGAGTTAAGTAGACGCTTTTCCAAGAAAGATATGTAGATGAACAAGAGGCATATGAAAAAATTTCATCATCATTTATTGCCAGGGAAATACAAATTAAAATCACCATGAAATACCATCTCTAACCTGTGAAAATGACAGCTATCAAAAAGACCAAAAATATCTAATGTTGATGAGGATGTGGAGAAAAAAGACTATTAATCTGTTGATGGGAATGTGGAAGTGGTCTACCCCCTACAGAAAACAGAATGGGATCTTCTCTAAATATCCAGATAGATCTACCATATTATCCAGGAATTTTACTGCTAGGTATCAACCTGAAAAAGACAAAAGTACTAACTAAAGGGTTATATGCATACCTATGGAAATGGGGGATAATACTCAGGAAATAATCAGAAAGACAAGTATCATATAGTTTAAAACCAAATGTAGATAATATCTCGTTTGGCTTAGAACATCCAACAAAGAAATACATTTTTGAATTATAACACTGGGAAGGCATGTGGAAGTATAGTCTGTGAAGTAAAGGAAATTCAAATTATTGATAATATACAAATATAGATATATAGTAATCACATATCACAAAAAGAAGTTTTATTTGCATTAAGAAACATAATGATATTGATGACAGGTCAATCAGCAATCTGTCATAATATCCCATAAAATATATGTGTATATATATTTATATACATATATACATTTGTATATACATATACATATGATAGGGGAGCTGCAATGAAATTGGGGGAACATGACCCCCAGCACTGGTGGTACTGCATTGGAATAGCACTTATTGTGCTCTTGGAGAAGGGAAGCTAAGTCTTCTCACAAGGACAGAGAGGAGATTTAAGGAGTGGCTGAAGAATGAGGAGAGATGAGAGAGACAGAAACAGAGGCATGGAGAGGAGCAAAGCAGAGGAGCAGAGGCCTCTGGCTGCCTCTGCCATGTGCGTCAGCAGAGCAGGGAGGAAAGTCATGCTGTGGGCTTCCCTTCCCAGTCTGGGCTGGTGAGGAACTCAGGAAAGCATATTGGAGAAACTTTGGACTTATATAAACAGACTTGGAAATTTGGTAGCTGAGAACTTGGCTTAACTTTGAAACTGTGAAGCTTGGAAGTTGTCTGGAGAACTGAGGAGAACTCACTGTGTTGTTGATTCCATCATGAGATGTCTAACATGGTTGTTGATATTATATTCAGTGAGTCTTGCTGGTTTCAGGCCACTTCATAGTTGAAGCTGAAAGGATGCTGGTGATGTCCCTTTTTGGAGGAGAATTGAACTTCTTCATTGAGTTTCTTCATTGGACTTGAATCTCCCACTTTTGAAGAAGGATCAACGATACCATCCTGATTTCTACATTTGACTTGATGTTTATTGAGTTGTGTCTTTGAAGAAGGAGTGACAATGCCATCTTGATGTGTTTATGTGACTTGAAGGTGGGACATTTTTATGGAACATGCACTGCTATTGCAGCCATGTGCAGTTTTTGGATTAGAGACTGAACTGGTTGTTAAGATAATCAAAGGGGGTCCATTGTATGCTCAGAGACTTTTGTTTGTTATATCTTTTTTAATGAGCAAATTTGTTGTTGCCTCCTGTTAAAGTTAGTGTGGTTTTGCTACTGCTTGAGGGGGCTGGGAAGAACCTAAGGAGTAGCTGGGTTTAAAGCGAGCAACTACTTCCTCTTTTTAAGTTTTGTTAAGTATCCCATATTGCTTGTTTTGCTACCGGGTTTCACACACACATATGTATACAGACATATTCATATGTATATGTATATACATATATATTCGGTCTTTGTACCAAGATCATGACACAGATTCCCAACCCTGTGTATGGGATTGAATGGAGTGTCCTGTTATTCACAAAAAGTCCTTTTCAACCATTATTGGCTTTATAGTAATAATGTGACATAAGTGGGAAACTTATTTAAATCAGATTCCAGAAAAGAAAACCCTGACCTCTAGAGAGAGAACTATAGGATATTAGTTAATAGACTAAAACTTTTATCAATCTTGTTAATGGAATGTACCACCAGTGAAACATTAAATGTTTGGATTCCAGGAGTTCTGGGTTGTTAAACCCAAGGAGCCCTGGGAATGTGCTGTGTCAAGAATGGAAGGGAGTCCTGTTCTTCTTCCCAATCCTGACACTGTATCTCAATTTTTGTAATTTTGTTCTTCATGTTGTCAAAAGTGGTAGAAATATACCTACATAGTTCTGTGAGCTACTCTAGGAAATGATAATGGGAATTGGAATTAGAACTGTCAAGTAGTAGTTAGTGACTCAAGAGAAGAGGAAGCTAGGTATTCAGCTTGGGTTTGTACTTAGGTCTAGTCCATTAGAGGAGACTCAGGAACTGCAGGGTTTATTACCTGAATATTCAAGGTTAATTCATTTTAAATTCTGGAACAGTATTGATGAAAACAATCATATCTTGTATTGGGTGAAGGAGAAAAAGAATAACTTGCCATGGAAATTATGTCATAGAAGTGTATGTCATAAAAGTCATTAAGATTTTAAAATGCTGCATTAGAACTCATCATTAAAGGTCAAAAAAGAAAAGCAGTCATGAATGATGAGTAATAAAGACATGACATGAGTCACATTAAAATAAATGAAAATGCTAAAAAATAGAATCATGTTTTTAGCAGCAATTTGTACTACTATTTAACTGGAAAACAGTTAAAATGAGTGTTTAACATGAAAACAAACTGAAATCTATTTTATGCCTTTTTAAGATTGAAAAGATCACATTTGTGAAGTGATAACTTGGGTTAAAGATATATGATGTGATAACACAATACCTAGCATCAATATACTATTGAGGCCTGACATTGAAGCAATGAGTTTATTTCCATAATATTCAATTATTTTTAGTAGATAAACCACAGACCATACATGCATAGAAATTTTTTAAATGGTTATTTGATACTTCCTGACTCAAAGTGAAATAGTTTGCAATGTAGGGGTAACAGATTAGAGGCAATTTCTTTTTTCATTGAATATTTATATATATTTCACATAATTTTAATCCTCGGGGGTCACTCACAACCTCCCCTCAACTTCACCAATCGCTCCAGCTGGTGTGTACTTTCATTTGGTTGTCTATATATTAGTGAAACCGTTTGGTTTCTGTCTTTTTCTTTCTGAGTCATTTCTGCTAGTATGATTTCTTCTAAGTATATCCATGTTTCCATAAATTCATAAAATGTCATTTTTAATTAATGAATACTACTCCGTTATGTATATATACCACATCTTTTTCATCCATTTGTCTGTTTTGGGACAGTTGGGTTGTTTCCATATCCTTGCAATTATAAATAGTGCTGCAATAAACATATGAGCAAAAGTGTCCTTTTGTACCCACATTGAGGGCTCCTTTGGGTAGATTCCCAGAAGAGAGATTGCTGGGTCAAATGGTAATTCCATCTCCATTAGTTTGAGGGGCCTCCATACTGCTTTACATAGTGACTGGACCAGGTTACATTCCCACCAGCAGTGTAAGAGTTTAATGTGGGACATTCTTACTGGTGTAAGGTGGCATCTCATTGTGGTTTTGATTTACATTTCCCTGATTGCTAGTGATATTCAGTACTTTTTCATGTGCCTGTTGGCCATTTGTATTTCCTCTTTGGAGAAGTGTCTTTTTAGTTCTCCCCACTTTTTGATTGGGCTTCTTGTTTTTTTTTTTTTTTTTTTTTTTTTTTTTTTTTTTTTTTTTTTTTTTTTTTTTTTTTTTTTTTTTTTTTTTTTTTTTTTTTTTTTTTTTTTTTTTTTTTTTTTTTTTTTTAGTTGTGTGACTTCCTTGTGGATCAGCAGTATTAAACACTTATCACCCTTGTGGAGGGCAAAAAATTTTTTAACAATTGGTTGGGCTTCTTTTAGTTTTTCTGTTATCTCTTTTGCTGTACAGAAGCTTTTTAATTTGATGTAGTCCTGTCTGGTTATGTTTTCCTTCAATTTTTTGACTTCTGCAGATGTTTCCAGAAAGGGATTTCTGATTTGTACCTCATGGAAGGTTTTGCCCAAGATTTCCTGTATGTATGTTATGGTTTCATGTCTGACATCTAAGTCTTTTATCTATTTTGAGTTGGTTTTTGTACATGCTGTGAGGATGTTGTCTTGGTCCATTTTTTTTTTTCAGATCTTAGTCCAATTTTCCCAGCGTAATTTATTGAAGACGTTATCTTTGTTCCAGTGTAAGTTTTTCCCTCCTTTGTCAAATATTAGTTGACTACATGTGTGGTTTTATTTCCGGGCTCTCAATTCTTTGTATAGTTCTTTCACGTGTTTTGTTAGGTTTATTCCCAGGTATTTAAATGTTTTTGGTGCCATGGTAAATGGGATGGCTTTTTAACTTTTTTCTTCTTCTGCTTGACTTTGTGCATCTAGGAAGGCTACTGACTACTGTGTGTTGATTTTGTAACCAGCTATCTTACTGAACTGGTTTATTGTTTCGAGGAGTTTTTCTGTAGATTTTTTTTGGGTTCTCTACATAAGAATCATATCATCTGTATATAATGGTAACTTCAGTTCCTCTTTTCCTATTTGTATCACTTTTATTTCTTTCTCTTGCCTTACTGCCCTGGCTAGAACTTCCAATACAATGTTAAAAAGTAGTGGAGAAAGTGGGCATCCTTGTCTGATTCCAGATCTTAATTGGAATGATTTTAGTTTTTCCCCATTTAAGATGATGTTTGCTGTAGGTTTGTCATAGATGGCTTTTATTATTTTGAGGTATGGTTCTTTCATTCTCAATTTTTCAAGGGCTTTTATCATAAATTGGTGCTGAACTTTGTTGAATGCTTTCTCTGCATCTATTGATATGATCATGTGTGTTTTTGTTTTTCTTCTTATTGATGTGGTGGATTATGTTAACTGATTATCTGGATGTTGAACCATCCTTGTGCCTCTGGGATAAATCCTACTTGGTCATGGTGAATAATGCTTTGTATGCATCATTGGATTTGATTTGCTAGGATTTTTTAAATTTTTGCATCTGTGTTCATTAGGGAAATTGGTCTATAGTTTTCTTTCTTGGTGCTGTCCTTATTTGGTTTTCGTATGAGTGTGATGTTTGCTTCATAGAATGTGTTTGGGAGCTTCCATTCTTTCTTGAGTTTTTGGAAGATTTTTAGTAGTATAGGTGTTATTTCCTCTTTGAATGTCATGTATAATTCATTTGTAAAGCCATCTGATCATGGGCTTTTGTTTTTAGGGGGAGTTTTTATGACTGCTTCAATTTCACTGCTTGTTATTGGATTATTTAGGTTCTCTGATTTCTCCTTTGTTCAATTTTGGGTAGTTCTATTTTTCCTAGAATCTATCCATCTCATCCAGGTTGTTGTATTTGTTTCCACATAGATATTCATAGTAGCCTCTGATTATGCTTTGGATTTGTCTTTTTTTTTTGTCTGTTGTAATTCCTCCTCTTTCATTTGTGATTCTGTTTATTTGAGTGTTCTCTCTTCTTTTCTTTGTGAGATTTGCAAGGGGTTTGTCAATTTTATTTATTTTTTCAAAGAACCAGTTCTTAGTTTTGTTGATCTTCTGGATAGTCTTTTTGGTTTCTAGATTATTTATTTCTTTTATTTTTATTATTTCTTGTCTTCTGGGTTTTAGCCTTTCCTGTTGTTCTTTTTCTAATTTTTTGTGTTGGGATATGAGGTGTTTTCTTTGGATATTTTCTTGGTTTTTGATATGGGCCTGTATTGCTATGAACCATCCTCTTAGATATGCTTTTGCTGAGTACCAGGTATTTTGGAATCTAGTGTCTTTGTCATTTGTTTTAAGATAGGTTTTAATTTCTTCTTTAATTTCTTTGATTACCCATTCTTCCTTTAGTAGCATATTGTTCAGTCTCCATGTATTAGAAACTCTTCTTGCTTTCTCTTTATTGTTAAATTCTAGTTTGATGCCTTTATGATAAGATAAAAAAGTTGGTATAATTTTGACTTTTGTGTATTTATTCAAGTTTTCCTTGTGTCTTAATATGTGGCCAATTTTAGAGAAGGATCCATGTGCATTTGAAAAAGGTGTATTCCTTTTGAGGGGGGTTGCAGTGTCCTGTAGATATCTATTCAGTCCCTTAGGTCTAGGTCTTCATTTAAAGGTTTTGTTTCTTTGTTTAGTTTTTGTTTTGCATATCTGTCTTTTGGTGAGAGTGGGGTGTTAAAGTCTGTTTCGACATGTGTTTTTGCCAATATTTGTTTTCAGTTCTGCTAGTAGCTGTCTTATGAATCTTGGTGCTCCCTCATTTGGTAAATATATGTTGATAATTGTTATGTCTTTTTTGTGGGTTGAACCAAATACCATTAAATATTGTCCATCTTTATCCTTTGTCAATATTTTTATTCTGAAATCTGCTTTATCTGCTATGAGAATGGCTACCCCTGCCTTGTGGGGGGAACTGTTCGCTTGTAGAATTGTTCTCCATCCTTTCACCTTCAGTCTATGCTTATCTTTGGGGATAACAGCAGAATGTTGGGTTCTCTCTTTTGATCCAGTCTGCAACTCTGTGTCTTTTGATTAATGAGTTTATACCATTGACATCTAGAGTAATTATTGTGTGTGGTTCTAATATTTGTTTTCTAGAAGTCATTTTGAGGTTCTGCTTTGGTTTCTTGTTATGTTTATTCTATTTATTGTCTGAGGGTTTTGGTGTTGAAGCTTCTTCCAATATTTCTTGGAGTGGGGGTTTTGTGGTAGCAAATTTTTTGGAGACTTTGTCTGAGAAGGTTCTAATTTTACCTTCATAAAGGAAGGACAGCTTTGCAGGGTAGAGTATTTTTGGCTGGCACTTTTTGTCTTGAAGTTTTTTGAAGATGTGGCTCCATTCTCTTCTTGATTGGAGTGTCTCTTCAGAGAAATCTGAGGAAAGTTTAATGGGTTTTCCTTTGTAGGTTATCTGTTTCTTCTCTCTTGTCATCCTCATTATTTTTATTATTATTTTCTTATTTTATACTCTTGGAAGTTTTATGGTTATGTGTCTTGGTGTGGTTTTTCTTTCATTAAAGTAGTTTGGTGTCCTTTTTGCTTCCTGTATGTCTATTTTCATGTCATTCTTCAAGTTTGGGAAGTTCTCTTCTATTATTGCATTAAAAAGCCTTTCATTTCCTATGTCTTTCTCTTCTCTGGGATTCCAATTACTCTTATATTTCCTTTCTTTAAGGTATCTAATATATCTCTGATTTTTTCTTCTGTCTTCTTACTTTGTTTTTCTCTTTTTCTCTCTTAGTTCTTGCTATTTCTATATCCTCCCGTGTGCTGATTCATTCTTCAATTTCTTCTAGTCTGCTTTCATGGCTTTTCCCTGTAATTTTGAGTATTTCTATAGCTCTTCTTATATACTGCATCTCCTTCATTTTCTTATTGAGGGTTTCAATCTCATTCTTCTGTTCACCAATGATGTTCATTTTGCTACATTCCTCTTTATATTTTTCTACTTCTCCTCTTAGCTCATTGATTGCTTTTATCATATTGTGTCTGAATTCTTTATCTGACATAAAGGGCATTTCTTCTATTTAGTCCTTCTTGGTTTCTGGAGACTGTTTATCCTTTGGAGATGGATTATTTCCCTTTGGGCTCACTTGAGTATTTGTATTTTTCTTCCTTCCTGTGTTTTCCCTTTGGGCACTCTACATATTGTGCAACAACTGCTCTAGTATTGGTTGGCATGTTGAAGTATATCAGTTTGTGGTACTTTCTGCCCTTGTGCTTGTATAATTTATTGCTACTGTTGGCTGTTTTTTGAGGATGAGTTCCTTTCCTTTGTTTCTGGGCTGTGTGTTCTGTGTTTTACTTTAGCATTCTCTATCCAGTGTTCTAATTCTTGTGAGGCTCCTATCTGTGCCTATGCCACCAGAAGTCTCTCACCTGCAGAAACCACAAGCATCCCGAAGCCAGCCAGAACTTGCCGCCACTACCCTCGCAGGGATGGAGTGTGTTCGACAGTCCTCGAGATGATGCAAGGGGGGGGAGGCAGTGCAATTGGGGGTCGCCAGACCCCTTACTGCCTCCGGAAGTCTCTCATTTGCAGAAGCCACAAGTGTCCTAAAGCCAGCCGGAACTCACTGCGGCTGTCTGTGCAGGGAGGGAATGGGTTCAACAGTCCTCATGTTGATGCAAGGGGGAATAGAGGGGGGGTGATTTCTTTGCTTCACCTTGGTCTACTAAACATAGATAAACTGAAATTCCAAGTAAGTAGGTATGATCATTAAATCAATTCAAGGTACTTGGCAGGAATAATCAATGTAAGTGCACTTTTAGCCCCATGATATTTACCAAGGACATCAAATGCCCACAGCACACAAAACTCATTTCATCCCAAAGGGATTTCACAGTCTAACCTCCATTGATTAAAAAATGATTGAAATTGATTGACCTATTCCACAGCTAACATTTTCTGAATGAACTTGAATTGCAGAGATCAGAACTTTGAGTTAGGGGCCATAGGGACACTTTCACTGACAGCATCTTCTTCCTTTGAGGGAAAATGTTCCTGAATATGTTCTGGCAAACCCTTAGGTTAGACGATGATGGATCATATAGAATAATGGAAAGCCCAGAATTACTGATTTTGATGGATAAGAAAACAGCCACAGTCAACTTGTTAAATGTAAAATAATAATGTATGAATTATGATTATTCCAATGGAAGTTAGTGCTCTAGAAGAGAACCTTGTAAACACCTTACTCTCCAGAAACATTTTGTGGTGCAGTTTCCACCTCCTTAGAAGTGTCTCATTTTACATAATTACTATAGAAGTAATTCAGCGTGAATCTTTCCTGTGTTTTAGGCTCATACAATAGTGACTAATGTGAGTTGGGAGATGCCTTTCACATCAGAAATCAGAGATGAGTTATTTTATTATGAAGAATATAGTAACTATTTGAAGGAAAGCAAAATGACCACATTTTCCAAATTCACAAAGTAAATATCAAAACCATAGAGAAAGATAAAAAAAGCATAATAGGAGATATACTTCTTGTCATAACCATCATCCAGTCATATGATTTCTTTCATTCTCAAGGAAAATTCTGAAGTAGAGAAAATTCTATTTTTAGAAATATGAAACACAAGAGAGTTAAAGTAACTGGTAAAAATCATAAATGTATCTCAATTCACCTAGCAAAGACTGTTCTGTTTTAAATGCTTTATATCCTTGTAAACTTTTAATGTTGTTTAAAAACAGGAATATTACCATAAAAGTATGATATTAAATCTTGAATCCCTCTTTCTTCTGACACTGAGCTTGGAGAAAGAACTAGCATCTAAAATCAAAATCAGTGTAATCAATGAGAGCATCTACTAAAAGAGTCTTCATTGAAGAAGAAAATTGACCATTGTTTTATCATTAAAGTGACAAAGAAATTCTGAAATAATACCCAAGAACCAAAAAGAGATATTTCAAGCCCTAGATGAATACATGTGTCATTATAGTACTAAAAAGATTTAATGAGATTTGCACAGTGACCTCTGTACATTGCTCATGGAGGATTTCTAGACTCTTAGGTTCTTGCTGGAGCTCCCTATGGACTGTGGTTAAGTGCTGGGAGTCAGCTGATTATCATCAACATGGATATTATGTGATATGCCAACTCCATTGTAACTCAGGAAAAGTTAATCACTGAATTCTGTCATCCTACAGAAATAATTGCTGACAGGATTATGCTAACTTCTTTTAATTAAAGCAATTTTCCCACATTGGTTTTATGGAGTATGATTTTAATACATCATATTTGATGGACTGATCATTATATAGTATGAATATCTTTTTATATACAGATAACCCATACTTGTGACAACACTGCAATAGTGACAGCTTTTCCTGATGCTCATTTCTTGACTAGCTTTCTTTTTGGTTGCTGACCTGTTTGGTTAAACAAACTGACATTATGGGTATCTTTGCCCCACATAGGGGTATAAGTCAAGAGTTAAGATGCTGTTGGGTCTGGTACTAATGGAAATGTGCTGTGAAATGCACACTTTATGAAAAAGCATTTTAGACTCTTCTGTCACCTTTGGACAAATGAATAACTTCAAAGAAACATGAGCCTCAGGCTTATGAAAGGGCTAAACTTCCACAAAATGGAAGGACCACAAAATGAAGTTTTAATAGTGAAAATTTTAACAGCCTTCCTTGTTTTTAATATATAGAGGCCATCCTATAAACACCTGAGATAGGCCACACCTTGAACTGTCCACACCTTGAACTGTTTCTCTGTAACTTACATAAAATCCCCTTAAGAAATTCGAATATAACAGCCTTTTCCAGAACTACCTGCATGTTTTTCCTAGGCTTATATCCTCAGTCCTGATTATTTATAAAGCTCTTTTAATTTTAACTTTTATTGAATATGTCAATATTTTTCCCAATGTATTTTTAACTTGCCACCCAATCAACATATAGGCCTCAACAAAGGAAAAAGGTTTGTGTTTTTTGGAAAAATTTTCTTAGAGATGCCTTCATGGCTTGATTTCTCAGGCTGTAGATCATTGGATAGACTGTTGGGGGCACAACTGTGTATATGATAGTGAGAAAAATGTCCAATGTACTAGCATAGTCAGAAAGTGGCATGAGAAACTCAAAGACAGTTGCTGAAATGGATAATATGATGGCAGTAAGATGGGGAAGGCAAGTGGAGAAGGCCTTAGCTCTGCTCTCAACAGATGGCATCCTCAGCACAGTTGAGAATATCTTTGTATAGGACAGTCCTATAAGGTGACGCAAAGTCCAGTCATAAGATACAAGAAACCAGTGACTCCAATTTCACTGATAGACTCATTAGAGTAAGAGATTTTGAGGAGCTGTGGGATGTCACAGAAGAATTGGTGAATGACAGAAGTGCATGGATAAGTGTCTGCTGTGTGCATGGCTCCAGAAAATACACCACTAATCCAGACACCTAGGACTCCATGAATATATTTATTGGCATCCATGATGATTTCATATCACAGGGGAAAGCAAATGACCACTTAATGATCATAAACCATCACCGTGAGCACAAAGACCTCAGCATTACCACAAAGATTTAGAACAAAACACTACTATGCATTCCCGGAAAGAAATGTAGCTGCTCTTTGTGAAAGTGTTGAAGATGGAACTTGGCACTGTCATGAACATATAGCACAGATCCATGAAGGAGAGATGCTTTAGGAAGAAATACATGGGTGAGTGGATGCTGCTGTCCATGAAGGTCGTGGTGATAAGAGAATGTTGCCAGTTAATGTCACCATGTATGAGACTAAGAACAGAGAAGCAAGAAGGAATTCTATCTCAAACTTGGCAAAAAATCCCATCAGCAGAAACCCACTCATAATATTAGCCATAGTTGTCTGTCTTACTATCTCAACGATGTTAGCTGCAAGGCAAAATAGAACCACTGGTAATTTCTGTTACATAAACTCCTGCACTAGCTTGGTATCAATTAAGTTAGGCATAGTGTTATTTGAAGAAATTACCAATTTGTCATAAATATGAAAGTGGTTTCCTACACTAAGAATCATGTAAAACAATTTTTAATGATTTTCACTCAGCCCATGAATAAAGGTCTGTGTGAGGTGCTGATAATATATGAGATATGCCTTAGATCAAGGAACACCTTTATCTATTCTCTCCTTTTCCTGGCACACTAGAGATAGCTATTGGCAAGTCTCTTCTCTGTCATGGTAGCCCCCAAACCTCCTAGGAACATCTCACCTGAGAGACATTTCCTTGAAAGATAAAGATGTTTATTCCTGCAAGTATTTTTCTGTAGATAATGAATCTCCCCACCCTTACCCCACATGCTACATTCCATGGGATCCTGGGTTTTTTCTTCATTACTACCCCATTGTAACTGGCTCTTTACCAGGGTATTTGAGGGGGTTTGGACTATAATTTATGGCTTAGCACATATTCACTAAGTCCTAGTCGATGACTGGAGTCCATCTCTGTCTTAGGCTGTTTCAATCGCTACCTTTTGTTCTTTTCCCACTGCTGTTTCCAACAGGTCTGGGATATGATTATTTGATTATTCCTATGTCAAGCAAAAGAACCAAAAATGTATGTTTATAATAAAATTAGTAAAATATATTTTGAAGTGTATGCTATTGTTAATCTGACTAGGGAACATTAATTTCAATTTACATAATATTTATATACCATTCATACTTATAAACATCTTAACTACCTATTTTTTTTCTTTAAGCATTTTGTCTGTTCACCTAACTACACTAAATATATGAATGGACTTTTATAATTCTTTTATATGAGAGGAAAAATCTCATGTTTTTTTCTAACCAAATATTTGTTTTCTCAATAAATAAAATTATGAAAATCAAATTGATAGTGTTTATGTAATAAATATAAGTAAGTATGATTGTTAACACAAAATAGCATAACATATGAACTGAGTAATGTTAATTTCCTTAAGGAACACATTTTCCCAAGTGTTTTTGTAAAAAAAAAAAGATTAATATACACAAGAAAATATTATTTGCAATCATTATGAGTATAAGGAAAATGTATAAAAAAACTCTGGGCCCACTGGTCGGACCCCACCTACAGGAGGGGGCGGGGCAAGACTGGGGTCGAGCCCAGCGGCTTCAGGGACTCCGCAGCGCCCAGGGTTCGCGCCGGTCTCTGTGCCCTCGCACCCCGCGGCCACGCCACCTTGGCGTGGCTGCCATGGTCCGCACTCACCGGCTCCTCGCGCTTCCTCCAGGTCAAGCGGGGTGGGGCTGGGGTCAGCCCGGAAATAGGCCATCTGAGCCCTTTGAAGACACAGGGCTGGTTGGGGGGGGGGGTCGGGTCCGGTGGTATGTCCGCCACAGTCTCCCCTGGGTTTGCCTTCAACACTAGAGCTCTAATTAGGAGTGATACCTTCAGACAGTATTCACCCATAGAAACCAAACCAGTGAGATACCGGTGGAAAGTCCCTTAACATGTGCCACCTGGGCAGGACTCAAGGGGAACAAGGTGAGCACCACACGCATTGAACTGGGAGAACCAACAAAATATGACACCTACAATGTCACCGAGAAGATCTGAACAAAAACTTGGCACAGAGAACCTGTCAATAAGGGCACTGCACACCCTCTTTGTTTAGAGGGAAGATACCACGGAAAGCCGGGCATGGTGGCTCGTGCCTGTAATCATCAGTCTGCGAAGCAGCCGGGGCCAGGGAATGTGATCTGAGTCCTGCTCGGGACAACACAGCGAGACCTAGCCCCAAATAGCTGGGTGTGGTGGCGCACGCCTGTAATCCCAGCTACATGGGAAGCTGAGGCAGGGGATTGCTTGAGTCTGTGGTACCACGGGCAACAGTAGCCTGCGGCTCCACGGGCAAAAATAGCAAGACCCAGACT